>JADLZK010001621.1:0-54105 GCA_015847255.1 Hyparrhenia diplandra | reverse complement strand
CCATCCATGTGACTGTTTTTGGATTACTGTGTTACTGATAGTAATCTGGCACAAGCCATCTGTGCAATCTCTTCTCTACCAAAGTTGGGCTAGTTTCTTGGGCTGGGAGCATGGCCACGTCACCCCTGAACTCCGTGCCATCTTATTCAATCATTCGTCAATATAATTTATTTTGTTATGACTTATTTTGTCAATAAAGATACTTAAATATTGATTAATTTATTTTATTATTTGGCATAAATATTTTAAATAAGATGGATGGTCAAACAAGAAGTTTAAAGTAAAAAATGTTAAACTCTATGGGATAGAGGGAGTACTAGCCTACTAGTTTTCATTATACAGTCACTTGTGAAGCTTCTCGTCCTTGCATCAGTGCATCAGTCAGTCAGTGTCGTTGCTGGCCGCGCTGGGGAAGTAAGTAGTGTTCAAGTGGCACCAAAGGCTCTCCACGCAAGCTCACAGTAGTAAGAGGGCGTCGATTCCCTTCCTTCTCCTCCTCCCTCCGACCTCTTCCAGCCACAACCCCTCCCAGATCTCAGCCGCCACCGCCCGACCCCCCGCCCCCCGGCGAGCTCACCGGTCTGCGGGGGTAGGAGGGTCGGGTTCCTCCTTCCTTTCCCCTTCGTCCCCCATCATCTCCCCTTGTAAATTCCCAACAAATAATAGTGATGAACTTCCTTTTAAATGCGTTTCTTTCGTCTCTGGGGCATGGTGGCAAAGGAGTATGATGTGGTGGGCGGCTATGCGGCGGCGCCAGGGTGCATGCCCCCAGCTGCCTCCATCTCCCTTCCCGCCGTCGATTTTGAGGCGGATGCTACCCGCGGTTAGGAGCTCCCCGCCGGGAGGGCTATGCCGCTCAAGCGCCACCGGGGGAGGCCGCATGCAAGGGTGGAGATGCCAGGGGGAAGCAGCGGGGAGGAGGTTGCACACGTGCTTCTCCTACCCTCCAACCATGGTGAATGTCGTCGTCCCAGCCAGAGATTGCCACCGCGGGGCCCAAGAAGAGGATGCTCCGCAAGTATAGCTACCGCGGCGTGGATCTCAATGTGCTCCTCGACATGCCCACCGATGACCTCGTCCAGCTCTTCCCCACCCGCATCCGTAGAAGGTTCCAGAGCGACATGGCCACCACAGGGACTTCGTCTAGGTCGATCTCTTTCCAAGGCCTCCGCCCAAAGATTGAGGCCGACGACATCCGCGCGCTGCTTTACTACCACCTCGTCCCATCCGCCGCCGCCGCCAAATCCAAGTTGCTTTGCTCTTCAGTGGCGCCGAGCGATTGCCGGCGTTGAGGCATCGTTGTTCTCGGCTTCCTTTGGAAGCCAATTTTTTTTCAGCGTCTGTGCTTCGGTCTTCCTCCTACCGAGCCCCACCTACCATCATGGGTCCCACCGGTGACGCGTGCAAAACATACAGAGTCTTGGCGTGTCCCCTTGGTGTTCTACATGCAGGAGGCCACGATGAGAGTGGTCTGACATCGCTGAATGCCTCTACCGCTCGCCACCGCCTCCCTTGTTATTATGCAACCTTTAATCTTGCAGTTCCAGTCGATCCAGGAACAACTTCTGCTGGTGCTGATTTGATGACCTTGTCTCCACCTGGGTATCGACATCGAGTCACATCCCCTACCGCCGACGATAAGATTTCTACTCATCCTTCGGTCGTCTGATGTGGTCTCCATCATCGGCTCCGTCTTCCCTACTACAACCGACGCTTAGCGTGGTCCCTCCATCCGGGTGTATGCGCCTACGTCCCTTACGGCCCACCACCGACGAGTTCGTCTTCGTCTCTCGCTCGTTGCGTGGTTGTGATAATCCGGTCTATGGACCTCTTTGTAATACGACCTTCTTTGAAGGACCGTTCTGTAACTTAGCTGCTTAATATATAAAGTTGTTTTTGTCAAAAAAAAAGGCTCTCCACGCTTTAGAAAGAGGTGAGTAGTACAAGCTAGATAATTCACGGTGTATGTACTTGTTCATACAACAAATTGTTAAACAGCCCATAGAAAAAAGCAATTTTGCATCCCTTAATTCTAAAACTGACATGATTGTGTACATTTTCTATCCATCAGTATCAGGATTATGCCTAACATATTTGTTATTATGGCTTATTTCTCTTTACATGGCAGTCCTGCACTCATGCTCACACACGAGCTAACATGTTTCAGATAACACTTGATAAACCCCTAATTGGATCATATTAAGACAAAGCTGAGACAACAGCTTTAGTTGGCCACAAATTTACTTCCGTTGTCAAAGTTAAGTGAAGTAGGAGCATAATATAAAAGGGTCTTTAATTTGAGGTCATAATGATAAAAAGGAATACAACCAGCTATATACCAACTTTTAAAAAGAACAAGTTTGCTATCGTTTTGAGATCAATATCTAAAATGATTGATAATTCGATTTAATGGAACTCACAACATAAAACTCAACAATATATCCAAGTAGCTTTGTTCCTGACAATCTCCTGGATTGTGTTTTTAGAAAGAAGTTAATAAAGATCCCATTCTATATAGATGGGAAATGAGGATTAAGGCTTCTCGCATGGCCCTTTGTCCTTGCTTTGCTTTGACAACAACTATTTAGTGTATATATCACGATGAACATGAACCAGTGTCTGCGACATCTACATCTATTTATGTATATAGTGATACACTTTGTATACTGATGCTACGTTCAATGGTGATAATCAATACACTAAAGAGATCAGATGGATTGCATCTCCAAAAATGATACGAATGTTTTAAGGTGTGCTTAGTTGATAGGATAATGTTGTTGCTTCACAAGGAATATAGTTATCATTATCATTGATCGATTTAAACATAAACAAGGTCTTGTTTAGCTCTGACTCCTAAACGGCTCCGATTACTAGATAATAAGGAGAGGAAAATATCAGGGATTCCAAAGATCTGGAGAAAAGTCTGGAGTACCCAGTAGAAATATATGAAAGAGAAATCCTAGGGCGTTGTTCCTTCTATAAATTGGGGCTAGTTCCCCACTGTAAAAGCATGCTGCTGAAATAATAACGAATTTTCCTTCTCTCTACTTTCTCTTATGTCTCATTTTCATCTCCACCTTAAAACCATCCAGTGAAATAATAAAGATTCCTCCTTCTATGTACTTCCTCTTGTGTCTCGTGTTCTATCTGTGCTCTTATAATAACTAGTATAGTGCCCGTGCTAACGCCACGGTGGGATACACTGAATTTATATTTCTCACGATTTTTAAAAATTGAGGGAATCCCAATTATTGAAACAAAAGACACCTATGGTATATGGATGCATCTCATATTATATTGAGCGATCGAAATTCAATGTTTTATGTGTTCTCATGGTTTGTACTACATATTCCGTCCCCGACCAGTTTGTATAGGAGACATTGTCCATGTACATTTGCAAACAAGATTGGTAAAGATCAATATGTACTACAACCCAATGTAACAATAAACCCTAAGCTTGTACTATAGATCCTCATCCAGGATGGAACCTTTATTATAGAAGTCACTGCCTTTCTGAAGTAGATCTTCAAGTTTCAATGTGCAAACAAACAACAAAAAATATATCTAGCACGTGTAGTTTTCGATTTGCTTGCTTAGTTACTGAAGCATAGAACTATTAGTAACTATGAACTGAAACCATAGAAACCATAAATTGACTAAGGTCTGCCACTTTTTCTAGATGTGGGAATATACCATGACCTACTTCTAGAAATATAACCCAAATCACTCAGCAGAAAATAAACTTACTTAACGAAACATAGTAAATGACAAAGCTAAACCATTCATCAAAAGATCCTCAACTCAAAGACCAAATATACAAAGATCTTCAATTGGAATATTTTAAGTCAGTCCAATATTTTGGGAGGGGGGTTTTAACGATGTATATATCAGTTTTGTGCATGACACTAATAGCATTTGCTACATTTAAGCATCATACATAAATCGGCCAATAAGACCTGTCGCATCAGCCGAAGAAATGTCTTCTAATTCCCCATGCTAACTATAGAAGATTCAGCACATAAATGATGAATAGAACAAAACTGATCTACAAATGTTTTTTAAGAACAAACCTTATAGTCTCTTCAAATAGTAACATGTGGAGGCAAAAAAAAATTATAAATTCATCTGGGCAGGGAATTTACCGGAAGCAAGACTTTCAATCGTCAAAGAGGAGCATCAGAAGTATGTGACCTGTGCAAACAATTTATAAATAAAGTAATTTAGAGCACGCAGAGACACCAATGTTTGATCGAGGAGAAAAGTGTGTTCATTTTACAAGGAAGCAGCAGCAGTACACATCGAACAAGGACAACCAGAAGGCGCTGGCCAAGATCTACCTGCTTCGCTACTGTGACAAAATCATGATGATCGCCTACCCGGCCGAAGTGGAATAAGGAAATCTCCGACGTCGCATGAATCAGGTCCACGTCCGCCTGGGTGTTTTGGGTGGGGAGTAGGGTTTGCTCACGATAGTGTCCTGCAAAAGAGCAAGAGTCGATTACTTCAGATGAAGGTGAGGAATCCATAGCGTCCTCGGCGCGTCCATTGGAGGCAGCAGTGTGGAGCGTTGCCATCGGCAGGATGCGACCGTCGATCTCATCCTGTTCCAGTAGAAGACGGCCGCCGCCTTGCCTGCCTGCGGTGTGGTGGCTGTTGGTGGAATTAGAGATCTTCGTGAACGAATCAGGCACCCTGAAAAATCCCAAAATTAGAGATCTATGAACAAATTAGGGAAATCAACAGAAAAAAAATTAGACAAGCAATAGAGTTGGCCTACTAATCGAAGAATCGTGGTCCTGGCTGTCCGCCACGCCGAACGGCCATTGCAAGCAGAGCGGCAGTCAATCCCGCGGCCCAGCACGTGACCATGGCGGCGCTTGCGCCCACGGCCGGCCTGGGTGACCGCGGCGCCGGCCTAGGTTCCTCCACCACATCATCCAACGCTTGCCGCCGGCCCTCAGATGGTCCTGGACTCCTGGTCTTGGACGCCGTGGCCTCAACACACGGATAGGAGGAAGGTTTCGCATGGATCCTGAAAGGAAAGAGTGCGGGCGGTGTGGAGGAAATTGCGTCTCGCGCGATAAGAGGAAGGAGTGCGGGCGGTATGACACTTTTGATCCTGATCGTCCAATCGTGAATGAGTAATGAAAGAGAAGATTGAGAAGCAATTTGGGTCGTTTATTTGAATGGATTTGAATGCGGGCAAGTTGGTACATTAGTAGGGTAGATAGTAGAATTTTTAACAACATGTACCCATAAATCATCCATTTTTCAATGGCTCGCTGTAGAATTTCACTGAATGCATTGTTTCAAATTTTCAATGAACGACAAACAAATGTGTGGAAAAAACATCTGGTTTTGTGAGTCATAGCAGGCTCAAAACTCTGAAAACTCTCAACTAGATTAACAAGCGAACAAAGATTTTGGAAATACGTTACCTTTTACCCATTTTACCAAATGTTGGTTATCAAGCACCGAAGATTTTGTCCTTTTATTTATGTAGAGCTTCGACGAACATCATCGTGGCCAAATCACTCTGTCTAACCTTCAGCACAGACTCGGCGCTCCACCTCCTCCAGTCCCCGCCGTCGGGGGCGCCGCCGTCGGTCCTGCTCTTCACCACCCTAGTCGATTCCTTCTACAAGCAGAATCTCCCGGACCGTGCCGAGTCACTGTGGCACGCCATGGTGCAGAACCATGGCCTCGTCCCCGATGACGCCGCCTACAACACCCGGATCATCTACCAATCTGCTAACGGCACCGTGGACGAGATGCAGGAGCTGATGCGCGAGATTCGCGAGGATGTCGGGCTCGCGCCGGATGTCATCTCGTACAATGCCTTGATCCGGACCATGGCGTGGCACAAGAGGCGGATGAGGCCATCAATGTTTACAGCAACTTGAAGGCCGGGGAGGTGAAGGGCGTATCACCGAATTGCACGACGTACACGATACACGAGTGTGGTGGCTGCGTTGTGCGCCGCGGAGCGGTGGTCGGAGGCTGAAGAGGTCTTGTATGAGGGGGTGAAGCGCCGGAGTGTTATCGACCTCGGCACGGTGCGCTTGCTGGTGCTCACGCTGAAGTACGCCGACAAGGAGTTCACGGCGACAAGGCTGTTGGGGGACCTACACAAGATGTTCAAGAGGTTCCCCGAGCATGTGTTCGACGAGTGGTGGCGGGAGGACGAACCATGAAAGGCAAAACACTCCTAAGCGAATTGACAAATTACAGCTTTCTAGGGGAGCGATAGTGTTTTGCTGATGTGTTACATTTTATATCTTGAGAACATTGTTTTCAAAATTGTTAGTAGGTGTTGTAAGGCTGGGATGCTAGTAATGAGATTCGGGCATAGGCTCTCAGTGAAAAATTAGTTACTTGTTCATGGTTTCTTGTGTTTCTGAAAATTTTTGCTCGCTTAGTCAGTAGCGGAGCACCTCCACTGCATATCAATACGATCAAATGCATGATTTTGTTGTTCCTGAATAGTCCTATTGATGCATTCGGATGCTGGCATGTTCAGAGCTTCAAAATTTTCGAATTGTGAAGCACGCTGTAATTTTTTGTATAACCAGTAGACAGACACTTGTATATTGAGCATTGTTGAAGTTTTCTAAGCGGGACTAACTCGAATCAGTGCCACATGTGGCAAGTGGCATGGACTCGAGACTAACAGCATAGCTGTTTCGATGTTCATAAATCGAAACAGTCATGAATCCCAAAAAGACATTCTAACACATCACCTTAGACAATAGACATCCAGCGGTGCCGATTCAACTGAATAATCCAGCAATGTTTACAAAGGTTTGCTAGAAGAGAGAGGACATCGATCTTCCGATCAATACCAGGATCAGCAAGACTCAACAACCAACTTTACCCAACATCTTCCCATAACGATGGTTCGGGGTTTGTAGAATCAACATCCTGAAACATATCCTAGTCCCATTCTATCATAACACCTTCAACTGTTAATTTTGCAAACCTGAAAAGTAGGTATTAAGAAATAGGGTATCCAGTCAACCACACAAAAGAGTTTCTCCAAAATGAAACCTTTGGCAGACCATCATGATCAGCTTCCTCATTGATTAAAACAGCACTGTCGGTTAACTTTTCCATGAGACCTGAAAAATATGCAGAATATTAGAGATGTATTTAAATAATCATATAGTGAATAGGATGGAGAACAGGTGATACTGTAATACGGGGGAAAACAACAGTATTATGAAACAGCAAGCTTCACAAAGATTTATCACAAGGTGAAAGTAAGACAGTGTCTTGACGTGATGACAAGGCCAGGCATCTTTCAGTTTCTTGAACATAATGACTGACAACTTGTGGTTTGCACAATCTTTTCACGTGAAAATTCGGAATCCAATTATTCAGCATAAGCAGCACTACAAATATCCTAAAGTTTTATCATTTCAGAAAAAAAAATGCCATTTTCGTTTTTAGTAGGAACCTTGATGATGATTCCATAACATGATAACAAAGTGCCTAATTCCTCCCGAAACAAACTTTTCGAGCCTTGATCATTTTTTAAAGCATAAAGGTACGTACTCCCTCGGGGGCTGGTACTTAGAAGTCGTTTTGGACAAAGTTTTGGTCAAACATTAGGAATATAAATCATCAATAACTTTTAAGTTGTTGAGTTTGTAAATATGAAAATTATACGAATAGATTTGTCTTAAAACATACTTTGATAAAAGTATACATATATCACATTTTCATAAATATTTTTATAATAACAAGAGGTCAAAGTTGTGTTTTGGAGACCGTGTCGCTGTTCTAAACGACTTCTAATACCCGCCCGGAGGGAGTAGATCCTAATTAAATTTCTTGTGGTCAAACATGCCGCAGTCACTATAGAAAAATAATGGCATTTAAGGTGAGGAGGCAGAGCTTAATTGTACCCCGGGGCACGCACTTCGGCGATTTGGGAAAAAAACCAATAATATAACGATGTGGAAACCTTTTACGCCTTCGGAAAAACAGTCACTATAAAGTGTTAATGTTTTTTTTCCCATTTATTAAGGAGAAATGAGGATTGTTTATTAAATTTTTAAATATAGAGGGTGCTTTGCATCTCTAGTGTTCGAAAAAAATGTTTTTCTTTGCTTACATTTTGTTGATTTTCTATGTGTCTAATAAAATCTACAGTAAATCTCTTGCCGTCACTTCTAAAAAAAGAATAAAAAAAAAACTTGTGGGTCGACAGTTTTACAATTGGATTCGATGCTGACACTGATGAGAGCATAAATCAGGGGTGATGTCGAACGAATCGAAAAGTCCGCAACAATTTGTGCAAAGTCAGTAAAATGGATCACACATGTACGTTGAGTTACGGTAGAAGAAAAATATATATTAAATGGCATGTTCTGATTGTGCAGGCCAAACAGTTTGGCTGTGTCCAAAATATGCTGTGGCACCAAAAGAAACAACTTACAATTTGAAATGAATAGAATACTGAAGTAATAAATAATTAGTAGTACACCAGCATACACAACGTGTAAAGTATTTTTGTTTCGGACTACAACGTGCAAAGTTGACAGTACTGCAGAAGGGCACAGTGTGGCACGCTTTCTCCAGCCGACGCGGTCACGGGGGTGACGGAACTCCGGGAACTCGTAGCTCCCCAACCCCGCCACGGCCGCGCACGCGCGCGCACTACGCCGCGGTCGTGTGCACGCGCGACCCCGAATTCCGGGTCGCGCGGCCGACGTGCAGGCCGGGCTTTGGTAAACACGAGCAGCTCTCTGTACTTTTCGCCGATCGGTCCCATGCACGCCTTCCACTAATCGTCATCATTGCACTTTCACAGATGGCTTGTGCCAGATTACCATCCGCCGAGATCAATCAAGGAAGCTTAACTTTAATCACATTGGAAACTTTACCAAAGAGAGATAAAAATGGCCCACTCAGCCTTGCACTACAGCATGGTCTTTGAGCCTGTCAGGATACTAGAGAGTTTACAGAGACGATGCTAAGTATTTGTTGGCCAAGGACAGCAAACTGCAGTAGCAGCAGTACATGAGCTCCTCTTCATGAACAAAGGATCATCAATCAGGAGGAAAAAATAACAGAGATGATCAGTTCGTGTAACTTGATAACCACGTGTGACGTGTTAGTTTTGCCTTGCAGGTTAAGCGTAAACGGAACTGATTATACCAAACACAGCGCCGAACGCTTTTGCTGCGAAAGAGTGTCGCAACACCCTTTGAAAAGAGTGTGTGTGTGTCTGGGCATTTGTGGTAGGGCCTAGTTTTGGCAATCCTGGGAGTCCTGATCAAGCACAAGCAGAAAGCCTCATGACGGGGAACATGTTTGCCGGAAGCTACGGGCACCAGCATAAGCATCCTGACACAACTTTTACCGGCCGGTTCGTCCAAAAGCGGACCTTAACCTCAGTGTTTCATCAAGTTGCCACGCCGATCGATCCAACATGGCAAATGCTTGTTTCTTTATCTCCAAGTCAAATCATCACTCGCTTGAGACTAGCACTAGCACTAGCTCTATTTATAAGGGGCCAAGAAGAGGCTCTCACACAGCAGATCACTGCACCTGTGAACTAGCTGTGATCCTCTGCACTACACCCACACAAATACAAGGTCCTACTAGACACTGATAGACAGGCCGGCAGGTAATCACTTATCCTCTCCTCATCATGATTTCAGCTTCTTAGCCGATAATCTTACACTCACCCTGTATTCTTTTTATTTCTTTAATTTCCTTGTAGAACAGTAGAAATTGTAGAATCTACTAGTAGAACATAAGCACAAACCGGCTGCCTTCTACGTACTCTGCTGACGGAGCAGCAGAAATGGAGCCCGCCGTGGTTCAGCTGCCGCCGCCGCAGTACATCGTCTTCGACCTCTCTGGCAGGGGCCTCCGATGCTTCAGTCCGTCTCCGGCAGCCGAACACATCGGCGTTCCGTCTGGCACCCAGGCCATGGGCTTGGAGGCGCTTCACCGGACACGGCTGTCTCGCGCCGACCTCGCAACGAGTGTTTTTGATGCGGAAACCAGTGATCCAGACACCGTTTCTGACGCAGGCACGTCTAGTGTTCAGGTGACAGACGAGTCCGACGACGAAGTGGACAGCTTCGATGCGTTTCTCTGTCAAGAGACTTTTGCGAGAAAGATTGAGGCGCTGGCTGAGCTTGTAGGTATAGAGGGCGCCTACGAACCTGTGTCGGTCCTGGGTGAAGTTGTTAAGGTGCTCCAGTCCTTCGATATGAAGAGGGAGTGTTCCCTATGACTGACTCTATGAGCGGCTGGGGGCATTTGATGTAGACATTTTGCTTTCCGAAATGGGACTGCCCTCGCTAGAGTAGCGCAATGTTTTCCATTTTGTAACTTTTGTAGATGTAATTCCTTTTTAAAAGTCTTTTCCTCTTAGAGATACTAGAGAATGCTAAAGTCATCCTCTTTTTATTTGCCACTCCTCAAATAGTTGATTTCCTCTCCTCGATCGGCAATGAGATCATTGACCCAAAGTAATTGTGCTTGTTGAGACTATTCAGAGCACCGCTCCCTTGGTATACGGTGCGTGTTTGGGGTGGGCTCCAACTTCACATGGAGTTGCTCCACTCAAAAACTCTAGATGGAGTGACTCCACTCCAAAACTCCAAACTTAAATTGGGTTGTTTGGCTACCAGCTCCATCTTCTTTTATGGGTCCCACCTATCAGCTAGCGGGACTCTATTTTCTCATATCTTCTTCCTTTGGTGACCTCACACAAGCCTGCCCCTCGCCTGGCGCTTCTTGGACCCCTTTCAGCCCCGTGACAGACCCTCGCCGTCCTCCTGCCAGCCCCGCGCAGGACCATCGTCGGACCCCTTGCCATCCTCGTGCTAGATCCTCGCCGGCCTCGAGTCATCCCTTAGCTGGCCCGCCCCCGGGCCGCTCCCGCCCCGCCACCCGGACAGCCCCCACGGCGGCCCTGACCGGCATTGCACCGCCCTAGACGCACGACGACCCCCTTGTGCTGGCCTCGAGCCATGCCCTTCGATGGCCACGCCACGTGCGAGGGATGGGGCGCCTCGACAGAGCCCATTATAGCCAGCAGGATGGCGCCCGACGGCAAGGAGGGCAGTGACTAGTGGAGGATAGGGCAGGCAGCAGGAGGGCGCTCATGGGCGGAGGAGAAGGCGGGTGGCGGCAACGTTCAGACGTGCAGGAAGTCATGCAAGGGAGGGAGGGGAGTCGCGGGCGAGAGGAAACAACACATAATGAATCGTTATTTTCCACTTATCGATGGCGGTGGTGGGTAGTTACCCACCAACTCCATGTCTACTTTCATAATGACTAGTTTCGAGCAAGAAAGGGGGTGCTCCAAAACTACATGTCCATTTGCACTAGAGCTCCAGAGTTGAGGTGCTACATGGAGTTCTAGAGTCGTGGTGTTTGAGTTGCTACACCCGACTCCACCCCGCAGTTCGGTTAAGAGCCAACCCAAACACGCCCATAATGGCCACAAATGGACCGTCTGTCGATGTAGTCAACGCTTGCCTGCACCAACAATCTTATTGTAACAATCACCGAAGTCATCGTAGGGAAACAAGATCTTAACCGAAAATCATATGATTTCATCGGTAGATTAGATTTATCCGGACTAAACTATAACCACCTAGATATAAAAATTGCGAAAAAGAGAGATAGTTCTCTTCTCCTTATTGCTGACAAATATAACGTGGTGGACATCCACAACAGGCATGCATACTTACTCCCTATGTACACACGTACACAGGCTCAACCCTTATAAGCACCTTTGAAGGACAAATTTAAATGTGATTGCATAATGTATAGCACAACAGTTACATTTATAGTTTCTGGGTCCTGTTGTTCTTCCTTGTTATTGGAAGGCTAACACTGCTAATACGCGGACGATCGATGCCACTTTGGATCGCTGATACTTACTCTGAGTCGATCCATATCCCTGTGCTAAACATATGCGTTGCCCCCAAATATTAGGGAGCACCTTACTTTACCACGTGATGCAAAATTCATGGAGATCGTTGACCCAAAGTAATTGTGCTTGTCGAGACTATTCAGGGATCAGGAGCACCACTGCCTTGGTATATAATGGCCACAAATTGACCGTCTGTCGATGTAGTCAACGCCTGCCTACACTCACAATCTTACTGTAACAATCACCGAAGTCATCGTAGAAAAACAAGATCTCAACCGAAAATCATATGATTTCATCGGTAGACTTATTCCGACTAAACTATAAACACCTAGATATAAAAATTGCGGAAAAGAGAGTTAGTTCCCTTCTCCTTATTGCTGACAAACATTACATGGACATTCACAACAGCCATGCATACTTACTCCCTATGAACACACGTACACAAGCCCAACCCTTATAAGCATCTTCGAAAAACAAAATTAAATTTGATTGCATAATGTATAGCACAACAGATACATTTATAGTTTCTGGGTCCTGTTGTTCTTCCTTGTTACTGGAAGGCTAACACTGCTAATACGCGGACGATCGATGCCACATTTGGATCGCTGATACTTACTCTGAGTCGATCCATATCCCTGTGCTAAACATATGCTTTGCCCCCAAATATTAGGGAGCACCTTACTTTACCACGTGATGCAAAATTCATGGAGAAAACAAACCAAGTCTGATGCACAGGCAAGCACCGCCACACTGCCGTACCTTCTCCTACTATATGCGTTGGTTGAGGGCTACTCCGGTGGACGTATTCTCCGAGCCGCCTTCTCGATCACTTGTGTACCTTCACCCACGCGGCCTTGCTCGGCACGCCCTTCGCGATGACGTACAAGTAGTAGTAACCCGGCGGCGCGAGCTCAGGCTTTGCCGGAGCGTCGACGGTTACCGTGTATCTCTGCCCGTTGGCCGTGAACGTGGTGACGGACAGGACCAGCAGGCGCTGGTTCATGGAGTAGCCGTGCGTCGTGAACGGCGGCGCGTACATGGTCACCTTCACGTCGGCCTCGGCCACGGCCTGCACGGGCGTCGAGAACTGGAACGTGAACTTGGCCCCGTACGCCATCCCGTTCCCGGGCACGCTCCCCACGTCGATCAACGGCCGGTTCGCCGCGAGCGCCGGGGAGAGGTACGGCGGGGTGAACGCTCGACGCGCACCTCGGTCTGGAAGTCGACGCCGGTGAAGTTGTAGGCCGAGTTCGTGTTGCTGCCGGCCACGAGCACGGTGGCGTCGGGCAGCAGCGCGCTGGTGGCGTGGTACATGCGCGGGATGGTCGTCGGCGCGAGCGCGCGGAACCGTGAGCCCTTCTTCAGCCGCGGAGAGTAGAGGAGCGGGGTCAGCACGGGCTGCCGCCCGAAACCCCATCCGGAGCAGCCCTTGGCCGCGCCGTTGAGGATGAGCAGGTCGCCGGTGGGCAGGATGAGCATGTCGCCCATGGTGCGCGCCACGGGCATCTGGTCCGTCGCCCACCGCGCGTCGGGCTTCAACGGGTTGATGCGCGCGCAGTCCGAGAGCGCGGCGTTGAAGATGTTGGCCTCGCCGAGCTTGAAGGCGTTCTTGGGGGTGCCACCGCAGACGATGACCTCGGGACTGAGGACGTCGCCGCGGCGGAGGTCCAGCGGAAGGAGCGCCGACATGCCGGAGGCAGGGTAGTTCCGGGCCCCGCCAGGGAGGACCGGGAACCCGCGGACGACCTGGCCGTTCCTGGGGTCGAACAGGATGGACCGGTCGTTGGCGAAGATGAAGAGAGTCCCGTCGGGAAGGAGGTGCACGAACGGGTACAGGTTGTTCTCCACGTCGTCGGTGGTGTCACGAAGGAGCTGCAGAGGATTGGCTTGGGCGTTCTTCTGGCCTTCCGCAGGAACGAATTCGTAGCTGAACGCACGCCGGCCACCGAGCACGATGGAGCGCCCGTCCGGAAGTATCTGCTGCGTGCCGTACCTGCAAATGACACTGTGTAAGTCTGTCCGTAATCGATTGATGATATGCACTATAGTCGTGGTATGCACCATCTTCCTTCAGCCAGGCTCCCCGGGAACTCCCTCCAGTCGCAGTTGCCGCATGGGCTCAGGTATCTGACAACCTTCTCCCCTTCGAAGTAGCCGCCGGTCTGCACCATGTTGCCCTCGGCGTCGAGCGCGCCCGATGAGCACCACACGTCCGTCAAGACCTGCAGGCAGCGCAGCAGCATTCGTGCGTGACTTTTGTCCTGAGGGCACCAACAATGCAACAAACCGACGACGCCAACAGATACCTACCTTGAGGGCCCCTGACCCGGCCCGTGTTGTAATCGAACTTCGACGGCGTCGCGCGGCGCAGTCCTTGGCGCCGACCTCCTTGCTGCGGAGGTCGAGGCGGCAATTCCCCTGGGGCAGCCTGAGCAGCGACGGGCCCGTGGTGACCGTGTCGAACATGATGGCCTTGTCGCTGCGCATGATCACCAGGTGCATCGGCGGACACGCCCGCTTCTCGCTGATCATGGACCACGCGCCGGGAACCCGCCGGGCGTTGTCCATGGGGAGCGCCACCGTGTCCTTGGCCACCGCGGTGGGCGGGGACCGGGGCGGCACGTTCATCAGCCCGCTCTTGGTCTGGGGCACGAAGATGAGGCTCTGAGAGTCGCTGGCATGGGGCCTCACGACCTCCTCCTGATTCTGGTTGGCGTTGTGGAAGTAGTCGTGCTCGCTCCGCGGCTTGAAGATGTTGAGGAAATCGGTGGCGCTGTAGCGCCGCGCCACGGGCGGCGAGGGCCAGCAGCGAGGCGGTGAGCACAGCTGCGCGGAGGAGGAGAGAACCCATTGTCGCAGAGAACCTCGAGGCTGCCCCAGGTGCTTTTCCTGGCCCCTCGCCGGCCTCCTATAAGCTATAGGCCCGAGGAGGGAGGAGGACCCCGGCCGTTGCATGCATGCTCGCCATTGTCCGTCGCGACCTCGTAATAATTGTATGGTGGGCGTCGTGTGCTTCTTTGGGGTGCGGAGAAGCATGAGTAACGGTCCTTCAAATATAGCTAACACCATTTTGTGGTTTCCGCGAACAGCAGGAAATCTAGCGAGTCCACTCTTCAGTCCTGCGGCTTTGTAAATTGATGGACCAGGACAACGGGCGATCGTGCAATTGCGGACCAAATTCGACTTGTGTTTTTTTCTCGATCGGGCCATTCACCCGTATTTCATTAAGAGAATGGAAAACCAGAAGCGAATACAAGGAACCCCCGATGGCGAGAGGACACCGGAGTGAAACACGGAAGAAAAGGGGGGGCACACAGCTATCTACTGAAAAGGGGGGGACCAAATTCGATTTGTGTTCCATCGATTTTATTGAAACGTGTATAAGTGTATTGTCCACCTCTTCCCAATCTTTTGGGTTGAACAGATCGGTGCGTGCACCTTAACATGCTATATATCAAAGCTACAGGTCTCAAGTTCGATTCGAATCCTAGTAAAGACAATTTTAGTTCTCCGTCCCTTTATTTTCCATGTTTGTGCCTCTCTCTGGCTGCACGTGAGTGGAGGTGTTGAAATGTATAAAAGTGCATTGGTTTGAACCGGTTGGCGCGTGCAACTCAACAGAATCGAAATATATTATAAAATTCTCAATCTATATTTATTCAAGGTTAAGTCTTTGGTTTATGTCGACCTAAGTTCATTTTTTGGTTGGTTGTGGTGTCGGAGTGTGATATTTCGCCCGTGTGACTGGAAACGTCTGTGTAGTTATTTTTCTTCAACGAAAACATGGTTTTCCCTTTTTTTCTCTCGAAAGCATCTTTGAGCATGTTCTCGCATTAAGAGAAGTTAGAACACACAGACAGACAACACAAACACATACATAGATCACCGGCTAAAACGGTGACGCTTCGAGTGTTGTGCTAACCTAGTGCGCTATTGGGCGACTTGGAGGGCGGCGGGGAGATCTAAATTGCTGCGGCAATTAGGGACGTTAGCTTCCTAAAGCCCGCTGCGATCCAGGAGTCAGCTTCTTCACGGAACATGGTTTTCTTTCATGGAACATTTCTTTTTACCGGTGTAACATCATACTCATAGGTGGAAGGCTAAACTAATTTGGACATCCATGGATTTTGACAAATGACCTAGAAATTCAAATTTTGGTGGGGGACCATCTCTTCCTAGTTCATTTTTTTGAACTAGAGAGTATCTATTGGACATCCATGGACATCCAACTTCCACCTAGAATCATACCCCCTCTGTCCCTTTATGTTGGTCATTCTAGCTTTGATGTGTTGTCCCTAATTGACCGTCGTTTGCCTAGCAAAGATATAGGTGTAGTACTATTTTATCACGTCACATGTCCATCGCAGTGCAGAAGGCTGCAGCCTTTACACCTCCCCTCTCACACCACAGCGCAAGAACAAAAGCAATAATTCAGAAATGTCCGTCGTATTAGCAAAAAATTTTTTTTCCAAAAATCTCCGTCGTATAAGTTCTGTACCACACGTTTGCTCGTCCCAAGATGCCCAGCCTCGGGCATTGCTGCCTTAAATGGATTCTCCATCACTTCCGTTCCCTCCCGTTAGTGCTGAGCGCGGGCGAAGGGATTTGCGTACGAGAGCGCACGCGCGATTTTTGAGCGCGCTAACGGCGTTTCTAGCTGTGTTTACTGTGGGCAAACGAACGGACGCCGCGCATAATTTAAATGGAATTCGGCGCTAAAAGTCGCTCCTTGGTCATCGCGCACAGGACTAATACGACGGACATTTCTGAACATTTAAAGTTCTGGCGGTGCTCTATAGGGTTGATGGAATCTTAGGCTACTGTCTTGGGTAATTGCATAAAAGTCTAAAAACGACCAACATTAAGGGGCGAAGGGAGTTGTTCCACAGAAGTTTTCATCACGGAACATTTTGCACCTTCATGAAAATAACAGTCGTATTGGCTATACCAGAAAATAAAAATGTTGTACCATGAAAAAAAAAAAGAAATTTTCTAGCAAAAGGAAATAAAATAAAACACTATTTACCTCCTTAAACTATTGTCGTAGTCTGAATTCTCTCCTTGAACTCTAAAACTCACCTTGAACTCTCAAAACGATTTAATTATATTCCTTCCCTGAAGTGGTTTTTGAATATGATTTTGTCCTTTTTAGTTCAAAATTTGTGGAATATACTTAATAAAGTTTTTAAACCATGGAAAAAGTGAGTCTACATTTCTAAAAATTCCAAGAAAAATCATAGGGATAGATTGGGATATAGAGAATCCAAACAAGATATTTAGAGCTCGTGAAAATTGTATATGGAATCTTCTAAGATTAGATTTAGCTTTTGGGAAAATAGAGAAAACTAGAAAAACTCCAAACATTTTAATGATGTCTTAAAGTCCTTTAACAACTTTTTATGATGACAATGAATGCATTCATGCTATATATTTGTGTTGATTGTTTCTTAGATTTTTCATTATGGACATGTTCAAACATATATTGTAATGTTTTGGGATTTTTTTTTTTTTTTAAAATCTTCTTTCCTATTGATAAATCTAATTTTGTAAGTTTCTAGAGATATTTTAACGATCTCTAAATATTATATTTTATATAAAATATATTTTATTATTTTTTGGAACTTTTATAAACTTAAAGACATTTTCTATGGTTTAAAAACTTAAATATTTGTCATATGTTTTCAATAAAAAAATATATTATCGTATTCAAAAGCATTTCAAACCATGACAGAGAGGTAATTTGAACAATTTAGGGAGTCAAAGGGTGTGATATCTGGGTTTAAAGTTCGAGAAGAAAATTTAAACTATGGCGATAGTTTAAAAAGGGATTAAATAGATTCTTTTTACAGCAACTGGACTTGCAGGAGGTCCATTATATGTCCAATAGTCTGGCCGTATGGCCCATATCTTCGAACAGATATGGACAGGTGCCTCTCTCCCTTGGGTTGAGGTTCTTCAACCATATGTCAATGGAGGCCCATATCATGCCCTCCAGGACCTATCCGGCCCAAGTCATCTCCCGCAACTAGTTTAGGTCCAGTAACAATTTTTTTGCACTAAAAACCACTGATGCGATGCAAGCGAGACGACGGCCGCCACAAAATTCTTTTTTTTACTAGTTTTCATTCATTCACCAATTATAGAGCGTGTGTTATCTTGTGTAGTTCGTCCTAGAGGATTATACAGATAAATCGGGCCACGCATATACAAAAATAATT
Organism: Hyparrhenia diplandra; assembly: GCA_015847255.1. Classification (NCBI taxonomy): domain Eukaryota; kingdom Viridiplantae; phylum Streptophyta; class Magnoliopsida; order Poales; family Poaceae; genus Hyparrhenia; species Hyparrhenia diplandra. The sequence goes on along the minus strand of JADLZK010001621.1, from coordinate 35,982 downwards.
AGCATTATTTAGCCATCATCAAGCATGCATACGTACATCACATGATCATATCGATGGTCAATCGATCGGCCTGAATGCTTCGGAATGTATTAACTCAAAGTCATCCACTGTTTTATCACTAAGAGAGAGCATCCACTGTTTTATCACTCAAAGTCATCCACTCGATGGGCCTGATTTTTTTCGTTAGGATTTCTTAGTTAGTACAACCGTATAGCTCCGCCGTTAGAGCCGGCGATTTGTGTTAAGTGTTGCCTCTAACGGACTTTGGCACCTCGCCATTGACAAACAAAGGTTGTAATCACGACATTTCTGATTTCCCTTAATGCAGTACGCGCACAATGCGCACTTTCGAAAAAAAAAAGTCTTCTGGTATATATGTGGTCTCAAATCAAATAATCCCTGTAAAGCACACACGGCCCGGCCCCTTGCTTGTCTAATCGCGCGCGGCCGGCCTTTGAGTGCTTTTGCTCTGTCAAATCGGCAGCTGATCAATCGATCTCGTTGACACAGCACACTATCAACATGGATGTGATTAGAGAATAGGCATGCGCACATATATAGCTAGAACACAACCCATGATTGATACTCCATACCACCAAGGAGGCAGCAACCAGCGAGTTCTAGCCTACCTATATAAAGTTGCCCACCACTGGACCTATTGAGTGATGATCGGCCCTACGTAAATTCTTAGAGAATTCACCTGATCCACTTTTGGCCAACATTATCAGGGGTGTACCCACGTATTTAAGCTAACTAAGTCTGTCTCTGCGGATTGCATCTCTTTATTAACAAATTAAAATGCATTCATGCATCCTAACGATCTGGCTTTTGGAGCTCTCCAAAGCTAGCAATCCAAAACTAGCCAGAAGCTCAATAAATAGGGTATAGATCGAAACCATATATTTTTTTGTGACCACGCCGTTGCGCTTTTTTCATTAAGTAGAATAAAGTTCAAACAACAAGATGCAACGGTAACCAAACGATTACCGAGGCAAGACCTAACAACTACTGGATACACTACAAGAGATTACATCTTGACAGGTTTGCGACCAAACAACCCGACGCTAGCTACGCTAGGCGACCTCGTCGGCTAGGCCCTCGGTGTTGAGGTCCAGGGTGGAGATGTTGAAAGCTCCATTGAGAAGAGTCTCAAAGCGGCGCCGCTTAGCCTGCGACATACCCCTTCTGAAGACGTCCCTGACCTTGTCCTCGACGGCAGCTGGGCCTCCACCACGACGCCCAGCTTCCGAAGCAAAAGATTCTGGGCCTGCAGAGTCGCGTTAGCCGCCCTAGGGAGTGGGTAGAAGCTGGAGTGCGCGACCGACGTAGGCGCGGCCCCGACTTGATCAAAGGCGAAGATAGCGGCACACACAACTGAGCTTCGATCTCTTGTTGCAGGGACGCCTGACTCTGCGGGACGATGTTAGACTCATCACCGGAAGACGCTAGAGGCGGCTCTGAGTGGGCAGCAGGCCCACCCTTCACCGAAGGCTCCAACGTCGACGCCGCCTGACGCGGGGCGGGAGCCGGGGAAGGTGGTTGTGTATCGCCCCCTGTCACTGCGACCTCACCGCCCAACTCAACTGCATCCGCGAAGCCGAGCTGTACCACACGTAGTGGCGAAGGGGAATCCACCCGCCTCGATGGGATCTCCAGAATGGTAGATGGGCGCGCGACGAAGGAGGCCGCAAGCTCATCTAGCATCGGGTCAACCCAAACAACACGGTCCACACATATATATGGTTGTACCATGTACTCCTACGTAGTACAGCTATACAGTATATATATGTACATGCAGTTGATCAACAACTGGCATTTATCTCCAGTGTCAGGATCAGCAAGTAGGACTGCATCATCCAACTGCTCAAGTGCTGCATGTTGGTACTGCAGTTGTGCAAACTAATGACTCATTCCCTCCCAAAGAAATACTAAAAGCGTCTTTAATATAGTTCAAGGTGATCAAGTTGCTACGGCCGTAACGTGCGGCTATGCAAATACTTCTCTTTGCATGCCCTGTGGATGCTGGTGGACGTATACAATATAAATATGCCATCAACCATCATCGTCTCTAAGTATATCAGCTTGCACCATGTTTTCTGGCCTCAGACCGAAACGATCGATCATGTGTGCAGGCGGCCAGCAGACAGCAATGCAGCGTGCGTTTTAAAAATGCTGAGCTGAGGCATATGCATGCGATGATGAACTGAAAAGGTCGGATTAGAAAAGTACCATTTGGGGATTTGGTGCAAATTCGCATCCGATCGAAGCTGATACGCCTTTGGGGGGACAGCGAGGACTCGTCATATGACAGTATGACTAGGATCTTTCCCAGGAAGATTCGTACACGCTTAGATGGATTGGAGATTGAGATCGAGGGTGATATGGTTTGATTATGTCCATATATATAATCTATATATTTTTACGATTAGTCTGTCATGCAATGTCTCCGTAAAGGTGTGCATATATATCATGTGTGTATGAGATTAATCTTTTTTATCAATTAAACTAAGGTCGTCTTGAATGAATCATTTGGGGGAGAAACTAACAAAAGTCGTAGTGTACGTACGGCTAGTAATTGAAAAGCATGCTGCATTTCACGCCTCTAGTTAATTCTTCTTCACAAAAGATGCCAGGCAATTATGTTCTTGATGTTATGTGTACAGTAATGCATATACTTAATTGCATTGCATATATTGGTTAGCTAGTTCCATGCATGGCCGGTTATATATATATATAGTACATTCTCCAAATTAAAGATAGATTTGTAGTTTGAAACCTGATATATGTTTGTTATCAGAGATATAAAGTTATATGCGAACTTGAACCAAGCACTAATTCTGCTTTTTTCAAGGGGCTATATATATAGCTAATCCATAAACTACTATATATATATATAGCGCGGAAACCATATACTGTGTATGGTATATGGTGATTTGCACAGATCGACCGATATGTATGTGTGTAGGCACTGCAAAGAGCAATGTTGCATTAACAAGAGAGTATAACTCAGATCATAAATATATATAGCAGTATGCACCTGGTGCACTATAAGATGCACACCACCATGCATTTCATTTGTTCCTATGGTATTAAATTTGAACGCAAACATCAATTGCACTACTAGATTGTAGCTAGCTAGCTATAGTTAAGTATATAAGAAAATAAGCATGAATTGTAATATATAGTTTGAGCGTGGGCAAATCATACATACCTAAGGTACTACCTACATATATTGTAGCGTAGAATTGTAGAACCAGCTAGCAGATCAATATATATTCCACCGTGATTTCATCAAAACAATATTCCATACACGTATATGTATATCTAATGTAAAAGCTAATATAAAACAAAAAGATGACAAGAACAACATATATATTTGAAGTCTGAAAATATGACAATATTGTGATAACTTCTGATCAATAATACCTACAAAATTCTAATGTATCGTCCTTTCCTGACAGTCTAAAGCATGTATATGTGTATATATGCACACTATGAATGCATGATCAAAAGGCACATTCGATATATTTTATATTATATATGCAAAGGTAGATGAAGAACCTTATTTGGTGCATACGAAATCAATTGCATACAGATACAAAATCAAGAGCGAAATAAGGCAACTGCTGTACTAGTACTAGCTAGAAGTAGTAGTACAGAAGACAGCTGTGTTTGAGATCATGCATGCAGATAAAGTTATTATTCTATTTCCATCTCTTGAGCTTCTGGATCAAAATATTCAGCTGGCAATGGCATGCATATATATGCAAGTGCTCATACACATACACATACGAACATTCTCTCTGAGCTCAGCAGTGATGAAATTTGTGTTGCATAAACTAATGACAACCCATGTTACCAACTGTGTGTCAGTGTACTTTCTGGCAAGCAAGAGTCAACACATCTATGCTTTACAGTACAAATCAGAACAACTGCTAGATATCATCACCAGATCCCATGCCCATGCACACAACATGCATGTCTTGATTAAAAAACGCGTTAATACTATTTCTCTCTTCTGGCATCAGGCATCATATATATCATTACAGAAAAGGGCGGCAAATCCTCTTGCATTGGTTTTTCTGACTAGTGGCACCAATTCATCAGAAACTTATTGCACCACAAGTGAAAAGGCCCAAGACTAACAAATCTATCACATCACATGGAAGGAGAGGAGAAAAGGAGCTAGGAACATTTTAGGATCATAGCTTGAGTTCAAGGTCCACGTCTTGTGGATCGTCGGAGTTCAAACTTGTTGAATCTGCAGACTGACTCCGATCATGGTGTCCCTTCAATCGGGCAGATTCCTATACCAAAATTTTGCAACCAAACATGTTTATATATCTCTATCTTTATAAATACTACTAACGGGAAAATAATACACCAGGTGAACAGTGACTAGGTAGATCACATTCAACTCTACCTCAGTCTTATGATGGTCTACATACCTGTGGTTCAAAGAGAGGCAATGTGATGTTTGGATGCTGCGCGTAATGTGGGGGTGCCATAGACAGCACTGCCGCTCGGTGATCTGGTAGTTGGCACACGTAGTTGCAAAATCAGAAATGTTAGTTGGAGCTTGTGACAAGCTATTGTGAGTGAGACATCTCTTAAATTCAGTAAGTGAGCATCTATATGCAGTGATAATATATGAGTTCCCACCACTTTACCTTATGATGGGAGCTTGGAATTCACTGTATCGTACGTCTCTCTCTCCGTATGGCATCTACATGATAAAGCCAGAAATAATGTAAGAACTCTATCTATCTTGGTGCTATAATTCATAATGCATTATTCACATGGAAAGCGCATAAGAAGACATACACTGGTTTTTAAGAGTTCGCTGCACAGTAATTAATTTATATTACAACGAAAACAATAAGTGTTATTAGATTGAGAAGAACCACACAAACAAAGAAACCACAAAGATGGAGCTAGATATCAAAGAAAACACACGAACAACAAGAAAAGGCGACAAATAACGGGTCACAAAGAAAGAAGAGATTTAGAGCTGTCCAGCCAACTTAGCTAAGTACATATATATTTAACTCAACTGAATCTGGTAGGAACATGACTCAGCTCGTCAAGATGTTGCTTTTGAACAAACGAGAGATAGACCAACCAATTTACTGTTGGTCATGAAGAATTAGGCTTTAAGACCCAATCTTCTGTGTTCAGAAAAAAGGGACTAATTTCTGTTATGTCTACATGCATGTGTATCACCGGCATGTGCTAGCTATATAGCAACCCATACCCACTGAATCATGCATCAAAGAAAGCTTTCATTTGTGTTAGTTATCCCTGGTTCACTCATATAGAAGCTAGATATATGCAAGTCTGAACTTCTGACAGATTCATTCTTAATGAACTACTAGTAATCTTTCCAAGGGAAAGTTGTCCATGTACCGCGAAATTTTGATGGATTGGGAAGGGCGACGAGATGGTGGTAGCATGGAAGGAGGAAGATGGCGACGACGACAGCGAGGACGTCGACGCCCGTGCATCCTCCTGCTAGATCGATCCAATTCAAAAGCACAAAGAAATTAGGATTCCTAATAATACATGATGGCATGCCAGCAAACTACATATATAGATAGAAGGAGAAACGTTTTGCAAGGACACCAATCATCACTCACCAAGTTGAGGCTGCCCGTTCTGTGGATCAAGCTGGGGGGTTGGCCGAGGGGATGGAAGTACTCCGCCATTTCGCTCTGTAACCTAATCTTCTCAAGCTGCGCCACACCGAGCCCTCGCTGCGGCTGCTTGGGCTTGTCGGTGCCGGTGCCGCCGCCGGCGCCGCCGCCTCTCTTGCCCCTTCTCGAGCCAGACGATCTCCCACTACTGCTCCACCCCATGCTGTCCCCAAAGTTGCTCCCACTCATGTCCGAGACCGAAGACCTAGCTAGCTAGAAGGAAGACTTGGGAGAACAAGATGAACAAAGCTAGGTGGAGGAGAGGGAGAGGCCGGAGGTGAGAGAGAGAGAGATAGAGATAGAGAGAGAGAGAGAGAGAGAGAGAGAGAGAGTTGATGATGCACGAGACTCTTTTTAAAATGGGAAGGGAGAGATCTCCTTGCAGGGCAAATATATCGCCCTCTTATTAAAAGGGCCGGGAGACCTGTCCTCCCAAGCTTTTCTTGCTTCAAATTTTTAATTGCATCTAGTGGTATGGCCATGTTTAGATTATAGTTAATTCCATGTGCCACAAAACCCTATCGTTTGCAAGGAAAAATATGTACAAAACTAAATAAGAATGGCTAGCTCATTTTTATTTGTTAATTAGGCGATGATCTCCTAGGATCTTCATCAAACCCCAATAATGTTGGTTAGTACAGAAGTACACACTATATATACTACCTCGATTCCAAATGTATGTCATTTATGAAATTGACATGTTTCTCTAATAATATATATGACACACTTTGACTCATAATTTTGTTTAAATGAAAAAAATAAAGAGGAAATTTATATATTATGAAAATATTTCTTGCTGAATATGGTGGTAGCATCAATCGTATATATATGAATCCTTGTAGCTTTACTGGTCAAGTTAAAATAAAAGTTTGACCGGATGAAATCCTAAGATGACCTTCACATTTAGGTTATGCACATGTTACTCCCATTACTCATTGCACTACTAGAGCACACATATAAGAAATAATAAATTATACTCCCTCTATCCTAGAATAATCAAAACTTAAAAACTGTCTTAATCCAAACTTTTTAAGTTTGATCAAATTTGTAGAAAAGAGTCCTAAGATTTATGAAACCAAATAGCTAGATACACCATAAAATATATTTTTAGAATATCCTTATTTGGTGTCATAAACATTTGTGCTATTTTCTATAAATTCATTTAAACATAAAAAAGGTTTGACTTAAGATAATTATAGGACTTGGTTGTCCAGAGTGATGGACGGAATAACTTCTGGTTTGTAGGGCATTTTAAAAAAACATAAAAAAAAAAAAAAGCCTTGCGGTTTGGCGTCTACATGATTTACCCCGTTATATATATGGTTTTATACCATTTTCTCTCTAAAAATATGCCTTCAAGAATAAAGTAGCTGAGGCGGCATTTTCTAAAGATAACAATATAACATTAAGACAACACCCTTAAATATGGGTTGTGTTATTAGTAATAATCGAATCAACCAAAGTTAGGTTCGACACTTCTTCTCTATTTAATATAATCAACAACTCTCATATATGATTATCTTTTTTTTTTAAAAAAAGTTAGATATAGTTCTTTTTATTATTATCTTGAATGATATTTTGCTAGTCAATTAATACATACTCCCTCCATCCCTAAAAAAAGAGTATCTATATATCCGACCTCAAGTAATTCAAGTTTAACAAAAAAAAAAAGGGTGCCGATCTAAATTTCTGACTTTTGTGGGGACGGAAGGAGTAATAAGTAAAGAAGAATTTAGGGTGCAAGCTAAAAAATACCTCATCATTTGTTGGCAAGGATTTCAATTATGAATTACTCGTACTAAATGACATCATTTGTTTTTTTGACGGAACAAATGACATCATTTGTAAAACGTTAAAATGCTGACATCGTTACGACTTACGTGTTAATGACACAATTAATAATTAATTTGGCGTTTAATTAAAGAAATATTGTGCTGACATTTCAAATCAGATGAAAAGATGGAAACATGTATGATTATAAATAAAGGTGGGAAAAGGCAGGCAATGCATGGGGCCTTTTTTGTTACTCCAACTGGGGTGCAAACTCTGGTGGGATCTAGGAAATGAAAAAGATAGCTTAGACGAATTTGACAGTGATCCGGCCTCGCCTTAGCTTTATTTGTCACATAGCGCTCAGGTCGCTCTGCGCACGTTAGCGCGGCTGGAATTAAGCACCTAACATCTTTTTAAGACGGTACGATATAATCAGCAGAATAATCGTGTAACAACACACACGGCCAGCTACAACGACGACGACGGCGACCTGGCCTGGCCATTGCCGGCCGGCAGTAAAAGGGGCTGGCCGGCTTGACGCACTGTAGGTAATGGGGGAACGTGTGCCACGCTACGACGCTAGTATATGCGTGCTTTTCAAGGGAAGAATCGATTCTACGGGTCTCTGACGTGTGTTTGTAGGGCATAGATAGAGCCACCTGGTGGTAGTCATCTTCCCTGGCAAGTCGCGTGAATGAAAGAACCTTTCAATGAAGACCACATTTATGTATGTATATATATATATATATATAAAAAACCGCATGCAGAACACTACTGCTGCTAATAATGAGTTCTCCCTAGTACGGTCACATTATCGATGAGATCGATCGTGATCTTCGCCACGATGATACGGTACACGTACTCTTGGTACGTACCTGCAGAGAGATTCTTGACCTGGCGCCATTCGATCTCATACCGGCACACGTACGCAGCCTGCCTTGATCGTGCAATCCGCCCGTGCGTGCTCAATCGCTTTGCTTGCAAATGGCGGGCCGAGACCTGGAAAATCCTCCACACGACGATTCTTCAGCTAGCTTCTCCTACCAGCAGGTCGCGACCTCGCCTCACACGCTCGTCGTCCTCCTCCTCCTCCTCGAAGGGCGTAACGCCCCCATTATTGCGATGGACCTCGCGACTAGCACCACCGCAGCTTGCTTGCCGATCGTGCTTGCCTGGCCTGCTGCACCAACTCCCCTGGGGCGTTGGGGCCAAGGGCGCACAGCCAACCGCGGCGCGACATGTGTGTTGGTGGCTCGCTCCGACATGGACGCCGCCGGTGAACAAGGTGGTCGAACGCCTCGTCGTCGCCTCGCTCCGACACGGCGGACGGAGTATAAAGAAACCGCGCGGCGCGGGCCACGGAGGCGGACTAGTTTATGCGAACGAAACCAGGACAGGACATAAACAAAGCGTCGGAGCGGATCGGCTTCGGTACGTACAACTCAGAGGCGATCTACACGGAGATCCGGGCGGGATTTAGCCAGCGTCCCAGAGCGCCCGTCCAGCAGAAGCTTCGCTGGTTCGACCGTATCGTATCGCGCCGGCAAGAGCGCGCGCGCTAGCCGATGCTGCTGGTGGGTGCATCGGACACCGCGGATGGACGGGCTGGCCAGGGCCGGGCGGGGACATGCGTGCGTCGGCGCAAAGGTCGCGGACAACCCAGCGCCCGGCCGGCGATCTCACAATATATGCAAGCACGCCACGCGCTGCGCCCGCCGGGCTCCGGCTATCGCATCGCCTCGCATTGCTGGTCTGGTTCTGGTCAGGCGGGGGATCCTTGCCGATATTCGCTTCACGTGCGACCGGGACCACGGCTGGATATGCCGGCAGGCGGCACGGACGCACAGCGAGACGCCGAGACCTTCGGCTGTGTGGCACGCGGTTGCGCTTGCACCCGAGCGTGCTAGTGGTAAGCTGGAATGCCTCGTTCGGTGGTTGCGGCCGTGCGTGCTACCTGTCTCTGCCTTCCTGTCTGTGTGTGTCAGCTGGTGTGTTCAGCAGCGGCCGGGACATCGGACATGGTGGGTTTGGGGCGTTTGGCAGTAACCTTTTTTGGGCATCGGCTACACTGGTGATCAGCGTCATTGAGCTAGACACAGCCCCGCGGGCTTTGTACTTCGAGAATATATTTGCCACTGTAATTGCCCCACTCCGTCCCTTCCAAGATCTTGGTCTTGTTCTTCCGAGAGATTAATTCCGGTGCACGGGTTCGGCCATATATATCTAGTTCCCGTGCTTCAATCGGAGCGTATTGAAACATTGATTCTCACGAACAAACTGGCTTAATTACTGGCATATCACGGGAGGACTGGTGTCTTGCACATGATTTTGATGCTTCGCTATACATTTGTTACTCACAATTAATGCAAGGCAGACTCTACCATAGAGTCAAAACCTATTTATTATTTTTATATTTATTATACTTTGATGATGTGGCAATATATTTAATGAAGAGAGGTCGAAAAACTAAGCTAGTCTTAATGGGAGTTTCACATAAATTTTATGCACATTAAATAGGGTGTCACATCAGCACAAACTCACTTTTTACATGAAACTCTGAAGAGAGAGAAGGAAAACGTATCACCATGGTGAAACGTTTGAGCGTTGTTTCCAATGACTTAGAAACCGTGTGAAATATCCATTGAGAAAGAGATTGGGTTTCATCTCGCTAGCGCCGTGACTTGGAAACCGTATGAAATCTCCATTGAGAAAGAGATTGAGTTTCATCCCGATAGCGCCGTGACTTGGAAACCGTGTGAAATCCCATTGAGAAAGAGATTGGGTTCATCCCGCTAGCACCGTCATCTATAAAACTTGTGATGAAACTTTGCATTGTGACAGAGGTCTATTGCATACCAAATTTTATATCTTGAAAATTGGAAGCTGAAACTCCCCATTGAGACTGGTGAAATCTCATGTTTGGTTTTGGAAATTGATGACACACTTGTGGACTAATCCTTTGCTCTAAGTGTTGACTATGAGATAGGATTAGGTGGATGACAAGGAGCATGATGATCATGAACATGGACAAGGTCGGTGGACTTGATGGATCGTCAAGCTCGGTGATCGGCTTGAGAGGAACCCGGGAGATCAAGACAAAGGTATCTTGATAGGGTTTTCCTTTCGGTGATCAAGACACGATAGAGCGTGTGATCACATTATAGGATAGATAGCCGACTATCAAGAGGGAATGCCGCGACAATCCTTTGGTGAAGTGCTTCTAGGTCCAATTGACTTGCATATTGCATTTAGGACATGAGAGCACTAACTTCGATCTTGCCTAACTTATCGTCGTGCTAACATTGGTGATAACGTGGTCATCTTGGATGTGTTGGCAACCCTTGGCAAGAGGCGAAGCAAGGTTGGAGCAAAGGGCGACAACAAAGTGAAGAAGTTGTTGTTTCCGCCTGACCGGACGCTGGAAAAAGTGACCGGACGCACGCACCGGTGGCACCGGTGGTCGGGTCCGGTCAGGAATTCCAATAAGCATGTTTTCGAGGATTTTGCCGGACGCTGTGACCGGACCCTGGACCGGATGCTTCCGGTGGTCGACCGGACTCCCTGACCGGACGCATGGAGCAGCTGCCAGAAGTGGGCCCGAGTGCTTGTCGGTAGTGACCGGAAGCACCGACCGGACCCGCGACCGGACCCGCTGGTGGTTCCGATCGGTGCGTCCGGTCAGCCCGCAGAGAGCAAATTTTTTAGAGCAACGGCTCTATTTCGAGGGGTGCTCTATATATACTTGGATGGCCGGTATTTGGAGCTCTCTCTTGCACATTTGAACACTCTAACTTGCTAGTGAGCTTGTGAGACTCCTCTCCACTCATCTCTCCATCCATAACTCGAATTCTTGATGAGATTGAGAGTGATAGAAGTGAATTGCATTGGTGGTTGCATCTAGAGGCACTTCATCCTTGGAGAAGCCGCGGGATTCTTGTTTTCTTGGGAATTTGCCCTGTTCCCTAGCGGCTTGGAGCAAGAGGCGGTGTTGAGCTCAAGTGGAGCTTGTTTGAGGCCACACCGGTGGTGATTGTGAGGGGTCGTTTCCTTACCCCCGGGAGATTCGCGAAAGGAGCACTAGTGGATTGCTCGTGGCTTGTTGGACCCTCTCTTGTGATCGTTTGCTTGAGCTCCCATAGGGGATTTGGCACCGCCATTAAGCTTAGCATACGTCAAGTGAGTGTGTCGCCACAACGGGGACTTAGCGTCTTGGCAAGCACGTGAACCTCGGTGAAAAATCATCGTGTCTTGTGTGCTAGCTCGTTGGAGATTTCTTGTACACGGTGATTGGCTTCAACCTCGACACTACACCGGTGGTATTGTATCCTAAGCACTCCTTCGCATTACTTTGGTAGCATATCTTGTTAGGGTGCTTAGCTTGAGTAGCTTGTTAGCCTAGTTAGCTCCTAGTGGTAGAAGTAGTTAGTATATCTTGTTCACCTAGGAGTAACTTAGCAACCTAGCCATTGCTTGTGTTTAGAGATATTAGAATTGCTAGAATTGCTAGGTGGCTTGCATATTTAGATTGAAGCATTTGCTTATTCGCTACGCCGTCTTGTTTACTAACCGCCTTGCTTAGTGTTGTTTGTAGAATTTTTAATAGGCTATTCACCCCCCCCCCCCCCTCTAGCCATTAGGACCTTTCAACTGGCCAAGTTTAATTTACACTCCAAGTGTATAACAACTTCAAGATAATAAATACTCATAGACTCTACGTAGATTGCGCATTGTAAGTGCCCTTAGAGAACACCTCTCTAAGAGTTTGAGAAAACACTACTCCCAAAAACTAGTTTATGGCACAACACAAGAAAATCAGACCTCCAACAAGTTAGAATCAACACTTATTCCTTTCTTTACGCATACGGCTAATACGGTGCTACTAGCTCCTCACTCTTTCGCTTGATTTTCTCCTCACCAGGTGATAGATCTGTTGAATGTTCTAAATTCAGTTGCACATAATTATTATTGAACGGCCGACTTCGACGACGAGTGAAGCGAGAGACCCATCGCTGGGAGGCTTGGCCCCGTGGCTTTTTTTACTCTCAACCTATGGCTAAAATTTGCGCTTAGTCTTTCTCCCTCATACTTAACTCCAAATATAAAGTTTTTTTTTAAGAAAACAATTCTAAAATCATAGTCTATTCATTGTGTTCTTACTGCTATTATTTTTTTTTTTTTTTTTCTTGTGAACATTTTAAAGTTCGAATTGTTAAAATGACAACTTTAAACACCATTTTCAAGCATCAAATGAATTCGGATAAAGAAGTCATGGATATAAAGTTGTAGAACTCATCAAGATGCTCAACTTTTTTGGTCATTTTTTCATATGACAAAGTGAAACTAACATTGATCACAAAATTTACATTTCTCTCTCAGGGGTTTATGGAACCACATTTAATCATATGAGGGATATGTGAAATTTGTGAACAACAATACCGTCGATTTGTTGGATGATTAAATGACTAAAATAAATATTACAGATCTTGAAAAGTTATAAAAAAAAAACTTTGTAGTTGGCAAAATTTTTACTTGAAATCATCTTGTGAAGGAAAACTATGTTATTCATTTCTTAAATTTGAAATATGATTTTTTCAAAATTTCATGGATGGAGAAATAACCAAAATAAAAATTGTAGATCCCCAAAAGTTATGAAACTTTGTAGATGACACCTTTTTATTTGTGATTTTCTTGTCAGCGAAAAACTATGTTTGAACTTAAGCGACCTCGGATGGAGAAACTACGTAAATAAAAGTTGTAGATCTTAAATAGTTGTGAAACTTTGTAGTTTACAAGTTTTTCATTTGAATTCGTTTAAAGCCTCAAACAATCAATTTATAGTTGGTTTAGGATAATATGTGGAAAACCAAAATGGATTATAGACACAAGTGACAAAGGGGTACAATGGTAAAAGAGGGTATGCACGAGGGTAGCTTATTGAGTGGCGAGGGCCTCCCCAGAATAAAAAAAAATGTTTTACTATTTTTTTTTTTTATTTTTCATGATTTCTGAAAAATTGGTTTGTAGGGGTGGCTTAATATATAGTTACCCCTACAAAACAACAGCCGCCCCTAAAAAACAATTTGTGGGGCGGCTGGCCAACCGTCCCTATGAATCATCCGAAGCTACCCTACAAGGGTAGTCTGTTGTAGTGATAAGTCCAGGGATTTATGTAACCTGGTTGCTAGGTAGTCAAACTCACACCATCAAATTAGAGAATAAATTCATGAAAGTTACACACACGTCAAGTTAATGGCTTGACACAAATGAACACACATTCCACCACAGCGAACCAAACCACCTGAGCTACTTTCAATTCGTGTAAAAAGAAAAATTAATTCTGCGTAAGAAAAAGTTATACTGAAAAAGCTAGCTACCGGTGCGGTTAGCATGAGCCACATTGCTAGTTTGTTTCTTATTGTTGTTTTTAAGGACTGATGTAGAGCACATGACGTTTTATATTTTTCAAGCACAAGACAACCAATAATATAATCACAGGAACAACACTAACATTGCTAAGACATAATTTACACACTTTTTCTATTTCTCAACCGCCTGATTTTTGTGGCTGGCTTCAGACGATGCTTCTGTCCATCGAGGGCTACATGAGACGATGGTTCTCATCTGGGATGCAAATCCAAGGGCTTAACTCATTGTCTGAAATATTCTTGGATTTCAGTCACCTGCATTATAGCAACTCCCTAATTTACATAAGAAAGCAAAAGAAAACACTAACATTGCTAGTACATGATAATAAAGCCTAGGCGAATTGGCTTGTAGTCCAATGGTAAGACGGTCCAGTGGGACGCTACCCACCAGGGTTCAAATCCTGATGTTCGCATCTTTTTCTGGGATTTTTCCAGCATTTACCGGTGTTATGCATTCAGTGGTAAGCGACGTTACCGTCGACAACGAGGCGCCAATGGTGACTTCGGGAATCTTCAGATCTGTCGGGTGCTTAGTCCTTCGGAGGTGCTCATAGGGGTAGGGTTTAAGTACATTATTTATAGGGGTGAGTGTGTGTGCGTGTTGTGAGTGTCTGCGTTATACTGTGTAATTCTTAAAAAAAAGATAATAAAGCCTATGAGAAAAAAAATGATGCGAAGTCCAGTCAAAGACATGTGACGAAGCAAAAGAATACATAAGACTATCTCCGACCATCCCTACCCAAACACAGCACGCATACGTCGGTATGGGTAGCGCACAGTAGAAGGGTCTGTGACCCACAAACTCACCTCTCCAACAGCCGATGCAAGCCGCAAGCCTCGTCTTCCTTCACTCCTCTCGCGAGCCACCGCCTCCGCCTCTACACTTCCACCTCCAGCGCACGACGCTCCCATTGCAGATCCACCATGGCTGCAGGGGCCCTCATGGAGTCACGGTGTCACAGCCGCGGGGGAGCGGCGGCGACGACACCGGGCCGGCGCTCCGAAGGTGGTGGCGGGCGGCGGTCGGGGCGGTGCGGCCGCGGGGTGAGGGCAAGGTCGGCGGGGGTAGAGGGAGAGAGAACTAGGGCAGGGGAAAATATTTTCTTTATTGCTTGTCCCTAAGAGATTATAGACCCCCATGTGAAAAGGAATGAACGAGGTTACCTTGCTTAGGTCCTCGGTTACGTGTTATATTGGGGAGGAACTGCCCCTCCCGTGGCTTACAACCCGGTGATTACGGGATGGTGATCCCGGACTCTAGACTCGTTACATTGTATGGTTAAGCTAACATCTAGAACATGCACATGCACATCTAGTCAATATCTATTATCTATTTCTATTCTCTAACATCCTCTCAATCTCAGCCACGCGTCGAGGTTGAGATTGGACCTGAATTCTCTTGTCTTGAGCACCGTGAGAGGCTTGGTAAAACCATCAGCTAGTTGGTCACCGGTATGAATGTATCCGATATCAAGCAACTTTTGTGCTACTCTTTCTCGGACAAAATGAAAATCAATTTCAATATGTTTAGTCCTTGCATGGAAGACTGGATTTGCCGATAGATATCGGGCACCAACATTATCACACCGAGACGAGCGGCGGAGAGTGAGAGACTCTTAGTTCGAGATAATAATTTTTGAATCCATATGATCTCAAATACCGTTGCATTCGCCAAAGCTTTGTACTTAGCTTCGGTACTTGACCGTGACACTGTAGGTTGTTTCCTAGCACTCCATGAGACTAGATTAGGTCCAAAGAACACTGCAAACCCCCTTGTGGACCGGCGATCATCAACACATCCAGCCCAATCTGCATCGGAGAAGGCACTGACCATGCTAGAATTAGATCGCTTGATCTTGAGGCCAACAGCTATGGTACCTTTAACATACCGTAGAATGCGCTTGGCAGCACTCCAATGTAATAAGGTTGGGAGCATTGTTGGTATTTCTTAGCGTAAGCGAAAGAAAGTCCGCAAGCGCCGCGGAAAGTACCGTTGTAGCACTTCACCTAGAAGTATTCCGGTGTCGAATTTCCACAGGAACGGGTGTTAAGTCTGTTCTTCTAGATATCAAGGGTCAAGCATAGGAGGTGATCCTAGGAGTGATGTGTTCTTTCAGCGCACTTAGGCTAAGTCAGGCTACTACGTCTATTAATCGAGTATTACTTCAGGCATCCGGAGTGCACTTGGTGCGCTAAGCGATGCCGCCTCTTGCTCTACTACGCAACCGGACGTGGAGGAGTACGATGGGCGAATAGGGCTGTCACCACCTATCCCCTACCTCACTACCGTGGATTGCGGAGCAAACGAGGGTGATTCATAACTTAGACACCACGTCTACGTTACTTGTCACTACTCTAGCGTCGATCAGGGGATCCCGTCTCTATCAGGGGCCCTCTACTAGAGCATTTACCACGAGGGGCAAACAACGATCCCATAATTCTCGATATAATAAATGATAGCATGGAAACTTAAGAATGATACTCGAAAGTAAGACACGAATAACTTCCACCAAGCCGAAAGGTTACCCGTAGAGGTACAAGGTAGGGAGGCGGGAGCCGACAGATCCGGCACTCCGACAAATGAAAAAAGACCGCGGGGTCGCTACTCCTCTCTTCCTCTCTACCTTGCACTCTCTCACTCCCCCACTGAGTGTCTTGGCACTCTCTACACCACCCTATGTGTGAGACGTGGAGTGTAATTCCCGAAGGAATGTGGGGCGAATGATGGATCACATGGTGAAGTGTGTGATGGAGAATGTGATCCTTTATTGAATGATCAAGTGAATGATCAAGTGTGAATTGGTATGGAATGAGTGAATTGGTGAGTTACAAGGGAGGCAATGGCCTCTTTATATAGGGAAGAGAGGGGGAGAATGGAGGGCTATGCTTGTTTCTATCTTGAAATTCAAACTCCTAGGCATGCAACCGCCTCCTCCTTGGCGCCATCCCAAAAATACCTTCATGCAAGCCTTCCTAGCCATGCAAGTGCACATGTCTTGGCGCCAATTTGATTCCCCTCACATGCAACCAAGCATTCTTGGCGGGAACCATGTCTTCATAGCATGCAACCATGTCTTCCGAGGAGTTTTGGCGGGAATTCTTGGCGCATCCCAAAAAGCACCACATGCAACCGCCTTCTCTCCTCCCGGACACGGGTCAAGGCAAAAGCGCGGCGGGTTCGGGCTCCAGGCCACGGCGGGCGCCATGGGTGCGGTGGTCGGCCCCAGTTTGGCCCGCCTCGTGCCCGTCTTCCGTAGGTGGGCTGGTGGTCCATAATATGTTGCGCCCCCGAGGGTGCTTTGGTCCGATTCGCGTTAGTTTTGGCCTGGTGGCATTCCCTTGTCCAAAGCATAGTCTTGATGTGCGCTTTTCACCTTTATTTGGCGTACTCTCACCGTTTTCCACGTTTATGTCTCGCAAAACATATTTTCTTCGAATACAAGTGGAACTAAATTAATAGCAAAGGTTTGTGTGGCAATAGTACGTTTATTGGTTATGTTATATAACTAAGTTGGCGGTATAATTTGTATGATAGTGACCGCCAACAACTCCCCACACTTAGTCTTTACTCGTCCTCGAGTAAAGTGCAAGACTAGGCGGGTCTACCTCCAAAGAAATAAAATCTGCATACAAGTTATATTCCAAGCTTCACCAAAGACTTGTGAAATTTTGATGTGTCTACCATATTAATCTTGGGTAATTGAATTATGGAACAACATGGATTCAAATTCCCTTGCTTCGAGATAAGTGCGAGAACTTGGGTTTTCATATGATTTTGAAAATGTAAATATAGCCTTGCTCCTCGAATGATTCACTTTCGAATCACTCAAATATTTGTGTCTGGGTTCCTCACCGAGGCATATGAGAGTTTTGCCTTTTTTCTTTTTCTACTTCTAAAAAGCTTATATGGATCTTTGGGTAGGGAAAAAATATGAAGGCATACTTACTCAAAGATATATTGCTAGGTCAAAACTTGGATCCAAGGAGAAGGATGGCATACCCTAGATCAAGAAGTGCATGTGTGTGGATATAAAGTGGAACCTATACTATATATACTATACTCCTTGATATGAGTGATCTCTCTCTTATGAAAACTTTATTCTTGAGAACATGGCTATCTTTTGCATGAGCCTTCATGTGCTCATCTTTTTTTTTTTTTTTGAACTCTTGGACCTTTATGTGTCCAACCTTTTTTTATGGGACCTTCATGTGTCCTTATTTTTTTTTTTCATAGCCATGTCTCTTTGAACCACAAATATATATAAAGAGGTCACTATCTAGTAAAGCATGGAGTATTTTATTTCTAAGATATCTTTTTTGTGTCTACTCCCAAAGGAGGAGTAGAGCTTTTGGTATGGTGGACGAAAGCATGTTTTTAGCGTATTCCCAAAGTAGAAATAGCTGATATATGTGGCGTGTACGTGATCTTGATCTTGGGGGTATGACAACTATCTCAACAAGGGTCAACAAGACTTGACACAAGCTCAATGCAAAGATAAGTAGCATATGTGTATGGTAGGTTTTTGCCTTTGATAAACTCAATATGGCTCGTAGGAATTTGCATATCATTGAGGAGCATGCTATTTGAATTTTAAATTTTTGAAAACAAATCCCAAGTTCATATAAAAGAGCAAGGTTCAAATCATCCAGCTATATCACATATTCCAATTACTTAGATAACATGGGGTCCCTATGATAGATAATTCACAAGGCATAGGAATATTAGCAAGGAATAAAGAGTATGCAAATTTTTTATCAAAGGATAGCATGGAGATGGAGCATCCACATTTTTTTTCTTAGTGAAGAATAAAATATATGTTGACTGAAAGATGTTGAGAGATTTAATGAGGTGGAGCTCAAGGATGATTGAATCATTTTAATGATCATACATTTTAATCTTGTTCAAAAGGGGAAGGTGTAAGGATTTGAATTTTTTACTTTATGTAGAGTATGTGTAGGTTTCTCCCCACACTTGTTCCTTTGATAAATTATAAAGATAGAAAACTCAAAAGGGACAAGTGTGCATCCAAAAGGTTTTATCTTGATATGTTCAAAATTTAAACTTCAAAACTTTTGGGAGACGTGAGAGAGAGTTTTGCACAAACCGTCATTTGAAGATGAAGGCGTTTATGGTAGTCGTTCGTCTCGTCCTTCTCCATCATGAATTGCTCGGCGTTTGTGCATTGTGTTGGGGAGATCTCCCCACACTTGGTCCTTGTACCTGGTTTTTATTCAAAAACAAGAAAACAAAACAAAAGAAGGAAAACAAATGGCTTTATCGGCATGAACACCGTGGAGCCTTATTGTGAGAACTTTATTTGTTCATAACAAAGATCACTCAAGCAAGGCTAATCATAAAGAAGAAGTGTAAGCATAGCCTTGATTCATCTCCAACATAAAGATACTCTCATGACAACAACGCCCTAAGTTCATTTACCAAACTCCAACACCATGTCAAAGTTTGATTAAAGAAGATCAATTTACCCTAAGCACCATGCTTAATGTAAAAGACCTATAGATGCATTACACGGGCCAGTGTAAATGTACCCAAACTCAAAGCATATGTCAAAAACCAGGGAGTAGGAATTTGTGTGACCGTATGGAGATAATAATGAGTAAGAGTGTTAGTGAACTTTTTGTTTCCTTTGCGTACCTGGATATACGTACCGGCGACATTTGTGGATGAAGCATCGAAGTTGTTGATGCGGTTTGCGTGATGGCCCTGCCCAGGTGCACCTCAAGGCTAGGCCACACACACATGTGTATGGGCCATGGGTCTTGATGGTAGCATCAAAGGATGAGAGACGAACCCTTCTTGCTTGTGGAAGCAATGATGGGTGGAGTCGTAGCACTTTGGTATGTATCTTGACCATGCGGGGCCACCTTTGCTCCTCTCTTCTCTTATTGATTTTTTTTTTTCTATTCTATTATATTTTTTTTTTCTTGTCAACAACACTTTTTTTTTCTTCTCTTCTTTCTCCCTTTTTTCATCTATTTTTTTTTTGTATAATTCTTCTCTTTCTCTCTTCTTTTTTTTTTTCCTTCTTCTCTTCTTTTTTTTTTTTTGAAGACAGGGGTGACACCCTCTTTTATTCATCATCATTTTTTTATGACGCCTTGGTGGATGGAACTTGAGAGTCGCACCATCACCATCCCCCCCCACACACACACACTTGGACTTTTGTATAAAGTTGAGTGTGCAAGGTCCGGTCTCCTTTTGAGCTTGTTCCATCATCCATGAGCATCAAACTTTCTTGTTGATGTGCCCCCTATGTTCTCAAGCATTGCGTGCCTCTTTTGATCTTCTTAATCAATCTCCACCGAAATGGTTAGCGACAAGAATACCCGAAGGTGCATACTAACTTGACAAAGACGCTCTTGCTTTTTATTAATCGAAAAAAAAATGTTGTTGTTTTTTTTTTTTATTTATGATAGTCCCGGGGTATCTCCCCGGCAGTGCTTTTTTATGGTCGTAAGCTTGATCGGGGAATCCTTCTTGCAGCTATCAAGGGTGGTGAAGTTCCTAGCTTCTCCAGTAAGATTTTAGCGTTACGCTTAAGCTGCAAGGTTAGTGCCATCGTGCCACTACGATATCGACAAAACTTGTGATAGACGAAGACATCCACAACCATCCTCTTAGAGAGTTTGTAAACGAGGATTAAGAGAAGGTTGGGGTCCTCATAGGAGCACGTGGTCAAAAGCGAGACAACTCTAGAGATCCAAAAGGTGAGCATGAAACATGAGGGATCTTAAAAGAAAACTTTTCATGCTCCCTAGCGGTTTCTATCTTGGTCTCTAGAGTTGGTGCCTCGTGCATGTCCATGGCACATGAGTTCTTATCCTCAAAAGGTATGTCATGAAAGACAAATGTTGTATCTTGACCACTGTCAAGAACAATGTTTTGTTGGCCAGAGGGACAAGGCTTGTGTTCGAGCGAGGGTGACAGGTGTTTCGTTTCACAAAGATGCGGTAGCAGCTTAAGTGAATCGAATGGAATTATGAACTTCGCCTCCTCGAACAGGCTATGGTTGGGATGTTGCTTTGCCATTAGACTTTTCGGATATGGGTTTGGAGTGGCAAAGGCTACTTCTCCCAATTTTTCATCAAGGCTCCCATGGGTATTTTTTTTATGAACAGGGTCTTTGAGTGGATAGCCTATCAAAAGTTTGAAGTTGAGGATGGGCAAGATATAGGGATCTAAGAGCACCTCGGCTTTGTCAATCTCTAATGGCGCGGCCCTTGCGATCCCACAACCCTCAAAGATAAGTCCTGACATATTTTTTTTTTTCCAAAATGTTCCCTTTAACAAACAAGTAATGATGTTGGAAGGTGAAAGAATCAATTGCTTCGTAAGAACGTTTCACTTCCAATGACCATTTTGTTGATGGTTTAGCTTTAGGGAAAACTTAATTTGTTGTGGGGTTTCTGTGCCAAGAGAGGTTCGAGGTATTGCCATAATCCTCGAATTCAATTGGAAACTTCGAAGGATGAATTTTCCTTCGGTGTTCGTGATGTCTCAACAGTCGATCCTAAGGATGGTAAGGGTACAGATTCGGCTGATGAGGGCTTCTCAAAGCTTGACATGCCCTTGTTTTGGTGGGGTTTGTGTTTTACGATGGGAGAAGCAAGCTTCTCTAGGATGTGATCAAGGATCTTCCTTTGTTCCATCGTAATTTTATCTATCAACGACCCTCCAACGGTCATGTCAAGGCATAGGGCAGTGTCTATGTCAAGACCCGGACGAAAGATATGTGAAAACATACTCTCGGGTAATGACAGGTTTAGGCCGTGTGTATTAACATAGTAAGCCCGGCTCAAAGCCGCACCTAGGACTCTCTTTTTTTTTACATTCTTGTGCAGAAGAATTCGGTCATGTGTGGTCTCTTGGCAAAAGCTCATGTTGTTTGGGTTCTAAATGATTCCTTGTCACATTTTAGTGCAAGGGATTTGAATGTTTATACCCATAGCATGGTTATACATGACCTCCACCAATCCTCAATAGAGTCATAGAAAAATGTTCATCGAAGAGTGTTTCAGGATCAATCGGGATTGGTGGTTTCTTCTATTGTTCGTATTTCGAGGTGTTATTGCGAATCCTTCAAAGAAGGTCGGCTCGAAAAACAGAGATCCCTACCATGCGGTCCCCTTGGGTTTTGGTTCGTGCAAGGGTCTCTTTATAGGTGTATCGGGTTCGGCAAAATGTAGAAGAGACTTCCCTTTGATCTTCTTGGGTTCTACTCGGATGGGTTCTAGCGGGAGCGTATTCCCAAAAATATGGTTTAGAAAGCTCCTCCTTCTCTGGGTTTTTATGTGAGAACGACCCTCCCAGAGTTATGTCACAAGTCGTAAGATGGATGCTCTATCAATGGGTTTTCCAATTTCAAGCCCGAAAATGTTTGGACTGAACCATGGCTATAAAGCCGTATGAGCTCACATCTTGAAGCTATGATTGGCTTCGAAGATTGACATGGTTCTAAGAGCTCACCCCTAGGAGCAAAAAAGGTTTTGAAAGGGTTGCTCCATAAATTAAAAGAAAATAAAAATAAAAAGAATGGCGAGGGGTAAGGGCTCACACTGATAACTAGGTTTCACAAACTATAACGACAACCGTTCCCCGGCAACGGCGCCAGAAATGCTTGTTGGTATTTCTTAGCGTAAGCAGGAAAGTCCGCAAGCACACGGAAAGTACCGTTGTAGCACTTCACCTACAAGTATTCCGGTGCATCGAATTTCCACAGGAACGGGTCTTAAGTCCGTTCTTCTAGATATCAAGGGTCAAGCATAGGAGGTGATCCTAGGAGTGATGTGTTCTTTCAAAGACTTAGGCTAAGTCAGGCTACTCTGTCTATTAATCGAGTATTACTTCGGGCATCCGGAGTGCACTTGGTCTGCCAAGCGATGCCGGCCTCTTGCTCTACTACGCAACCGGACGTGGAGGAGTACGATGGGCGAATAGGGCTGTCACCACCTATCCCCTACCTCACTACCGTGGATTGCGGAGCAAACGAGGGTGATTCATAACTTAGACACCACGTCTACGTTACTTGTCACTACTCTAGCGTCGATCAGGGGATCCCGTCTCTATCAGGGGCCCTCTACTAGAGCATTTACCACAGGGGCAAACAACGATCCCATAATTCTCGATATAATAAATGATAGCATGGAACTTAAGAATGATACTGAAAGTAAGACACGAATAACTTCCACCAAGCCGAAAGGTTACCCGTAGAGGTACAAGGTAGGGAGGCGGGAGCCGACAGATCCGGCACTCCGACAGCCGAAAGACCGCGGGGTCGCTACTCCTCTCTTCCTCTCTACCTTGCACTCTCTCTCACTCCCACTGAGTGTCTTGGCACTCTCTACACCACCCTATGTGTGAGACATGGAGTGTAATTCCCGAAGGAATGTGGGGCGAATGATGGATCACATGGTGAAGTGTGTGATGGAGAATGTGATCCTTTATTGAATGATCAAGTGAATGATCAAGTGTGAATTGGTATGGAATGAGTGAATTGGTGAGTTACAAGGGAGGCAATGGCCTCTTTATATAGGGAAGAGAGGGGGAGAATGGAGGGCTATGCTTGTTTCTATCTTGAAATTCAAACTCCTAGGCATGCAACTGCCTCCTCCTTAGCGCCATCCCAAAAATACCTTCATGCAAGCCTTCCTAGCCATGCAAGTGCACATGTCTTGGCGCCAATTTGATTCCCCTCACATGCAACCAAGCATTCTTGGCGGGAACCATGTCTTCATAGCATGCAACCATGTCTTCCGAGGAGTTTTGGCGGAATTCTTGGCGCATCCCGAAAAGCACCACATGCAACCGCCTTCTCTCCTCCGGACACGGGTCAAGGCAAAAGCGCGGCGGGTTCGGGCTCCCAAAGCCACGGCGGCCGCGGTGCGGCGGCGGCCCCAAGTTTGCCCGCCTCGTGCCCGCTTCTTCCATAGGTGGGCTGGTGGTCCATAATATGTTGCGTCCCCCGAGGGTGCTTTGGTCCGATTCGCGTTAGTTTTGGCCCGGGTGGCATTCCCCTTGTCCAAAGCATAGTCTTGATGTGCGCTTTTCACCTTTATTTGGCGTACTCTCACCGTTTCCACGTTTATGTCTCGCAAAACATATTTTCTTCGAATACAAGTGGAACTAGATTAATAGCAAAGGTTTGTGTGGCAATAGTACGTTTATTGGTTATGTTATATAACTAAGTTGGCGGTATAATTTGTATGATAGTGACCGCCAACAAGCATGCAAAAACTGGCAAACTTTATTGACTGCAAAGGATATATCTGGTCTAGTTAGTGTAAGATATTGGAGGGCACCAACTAGACTTCTATATCGTACTGAATCATCAGGTCCCAAGGCTTCTCCTTCATACAAAGACAATTTTTTTCGATGTAGATAACGGTGTGTCCACAGCTTGCAATTACTCATACCAGTCCTCTTGAGAATGTCGGTAGCATATTTTTCTTGTGACATTACCCGACCATCGGCTATGCTCTTTACTTCAATGCCAAGAAAATAGTGTAGATTCCTTAAGTCCTTGAGAGCAAACTCTTGTCGCAGGTCTTGGAGTAAGGCATTTGTTGCTTCTTGTGATGAACTGGCAACAATAATATCATCAACATACACAAGTACAAACATTGTGTAGTTTCCCTTGATGTAGTAAAAGAGTGAAGTGTCACCCTTGGATGGCACAAAACCGAGGCGTTGTAACTTGTTGCATAACCGAGAGCATACCGTGCAATGTGGGGCTTGTTTGAGTCCATAAAGGGCCTTATCAAGTTTGCACACAAAATTTGGATAGTTGGGATCTTTGTAGCCTGGAGGTTGATGCATATATACTTCCTCTTCAAGTACTCCATGGAGAAAAGCATTCTAAACATCAAGTTGACGTAGAGACCACCCTTGAGATACTGCTATGGAGAGTACAAGTCTGATTGTGGCGGCTTTAACAACAGGGCTAAAAGTATCTTCATAGTCAATGCCATAGCGTTGCTTGTATCCTTTTGCAACAAGTCGTGCCTTGTACCTATCAATAGTGCCATTAGCCTTGTGCTTGATTTTGTAGACCCATTTACAGTCAATGATATTTTTGCCACTTGGTGGAGGTACAAGGTGCCAGGTCTTGTTTCTCAGTAGAGCAGTGTGTTCCATGTTCATCGCTTCTACCCAATTTTGATCTTTCAGGGCTTCATGCAAAGAGGCAGGTTCACCTGTCCCAGATGACGCTAACATGCACCACCTCACAGTACCATCAGTATAGGTGCGAGGTGTGCGAATCCCATGCTGAAGACGTGTAGATCGACGAGCAACCGTTTGTCCGGATGATGAGGTAGCGGGAGCAAAGAACGAGTTGTTCACCACAAAGTGGATCCTTGATCCGGTACACCAAGCAAATCGGATCTTTGGTTGCTGTCCCGTCACCGGTGCCGAGGTGCGGTCGTTATCCGTCAAGGGGGCCGAGGGTCCCGACCCCGCGACCGACCGGATCAATTTGTGGTTGATCGTCCCCGCGATGGAGCCAGGTCGGCGCCCAAATCGGCGCGAGGGATCCCGACGCCCGTACTCGGCCGCCGTCTTGCGAGTGTGCGCCCTCCTGACGTGGGTGCGCGCCCGCCTGACGCGGACAGGCCGACGCCGATCCTGAGGGAGATCTGCCTGGGCTGCTGGCACCCGACAGATCCACCTCGAGGTGGGTGTTGTCGCCGGTTGTGTCTCCCCGGGAAAGCACATAAAATGTCGTTGATCTTGAACACCATATGAGGTGCGAGGCGTCATTTTGTTCGTCGACCATTCTGTATCAACCACGTATGCTATGGCTGGTGCCATGGTTAGAAGACTCATCACGTCGGTCTAGTAAAATTGCGTCCCCGAAAGAAGAATTTTGGGATAATAGGGAATCAGGCAAAACAGCAAGTTCGGATTTTAGCCGTGCTCCAGCATTGGGATTTAGAAGAGAAAAAGGAAAAACTTGCTCATCAAAAACAACATCTCGGGAAATATATACCTTGCCAATAGATGGGTCAAGACACTTGAACCCCTTATGTAGGTTGCTATAACCAAGGAAAACACATTGCTTCAAACGAAAAGCTAATTTGCGATTGTTGTAAGGTCTCAAGTTTGGCCAACAGGCGCACCCGAAAGACCGGAGAAAGGAGTAATCGGGGGTTTGTTGAAGGAGACGCTCATGTGGTGTTTGGTTGTCAATAACCTTTGATGGTAGACGATTAATTAGAAAGATAGAGGTGGAAAAAGCTTCGTCCCGAATTTTAGGGGCATAGATGCAAGAGCCAACAAGGA
Organism: Hyparrhenia diplandra; assembly: GCA_015847255.1. Taxonomy (NCBI): domain Eukaryota; kingdom Viridiplantae; phylum Streptophyta; class Magnoliopsida; order Poales; family Poaceae; genus Hyparrhenia; species Hyparrhenia diplandra. The sequence continues at coordinate 9,793 of JADLZK010001621.1, read as the reverse complement.
TAGACCAACGTCCCACAATGTGGCGATGTTTGCGTTCTCACCGGACCCGTTTTGTTGATGAGCATATGGACAAGACACGTGATGGGCAATGCCTACGCGTGTAAAGAATTCATTTAGGGACTGATATTCACCCCCCCAGTCTGTTTGCATGGCAAGGATTTTATGATCAAATTGTCGTTCTACCAATTTTTGGAAATCTTGAAAGATTTTGAACACTTCAGATTTATGGCGAATAAAATATATCCAAGTGAACTTGCTGAAATCATCAATAAAACTGACATAATATGAATAACGACCAACGAGGAGGGGGGCAGGACCCCAAACATCGAAAAACACAAGTTCTAGAGGCCTAGTGGATATACTAGTGGATCTAGGATATGGCAATTGATGACTTTTGCCCATCCGGCATGCATCACGATAATATTTTTATTTTGATCTAGAACAAATGGAAGCTTGTGGCGGTTTAGAATTTGACGAACTACGGGACTTGAGGCATGACCCGGTCGATGGTGCCACACGGTGGAAGAAGGCTTGATAGCAGCGAAGGCTTGTTTATTTGTGCTTGTGCGGGGCTTTAGGGGATACAGCCCGTCTTCACAACGTCCCTTTAAGGATTACCTTCTCCGTGCCCCGCCTCCTTAATGAAAAATTGATGGGGATGAAACTCAAGAAAAGCATTATTGTCTTTAGCAAGGCGATGAACGTATAGAAGGTTTTTACCGGATTGAGGAACATGAAGAATTTTGCGAAGATGAATATTACTAGAAGGGGTACGCAAAATACTAGAACCAATATGACTTATCTCCATACCAGCACCACTTGCCGAGTGGACCTGATCACGGCCTCCATATGCGTCTCGCACGGTCAGTTTGTCAAGTTCGCTGGTTACATGATCCGTCGCGCCGGAATCGACGTACCAGTTGGTGTCAACTCCATACAATGACGTCGTAGCAGAGGACACGCTCTTCGGTGGCGCACCGTTGTAGGACGAGTCATAGCGGTTGTAGCAGCGGCACGTAGGGTGCCCTTCCTTGCCGCACACCTGACAGATGACGCCTTCTTGAAAGTTGCGTCCACGACCGCCACCTCCACGGCCTTTGCCGCCGCGGAAACCACCGCGACCGTTTCCACCTCCTCGACCACCACGGCCACGGGCAGGGTTTTGATTGTTGCCCCCACCGCGGCCGTCTCTCATAGCGACGTTGACGGAGTAGGGAGAGCCGCCATCGCGGATCTCACGGGCTTGTTCATGGCTCACGAGCTGAGCCTGGAGTTCCGGGAGGGAGATCGGGTCGGCCCGATTTGCAACCGCGGAGGTGACAGAGTCAAACTCCGCTCCAACTCCCATGCGAATGAAAGAGACGATCTCGTCGTCGTCCATCTTCTTGCCTGCCGCCGCCATGTCGCCGGCCAGGGCCCTTCATCTTGGTGCGACTCGCCACGGTGGGCGACCCTTTGCGTGTTGTGGCGAGGGCCATCCGCGCGTGGTCATGATCCGAGCGGGACTGCGATGACCGGAATTGTTGAATCTTGGCCCATAGTTCGGCCGCCGTGGTGGCGACGCAGCGACTTGGGAGAACACATCTTTGGAGAGGGACGAAAAAGGTAGCCGCGGACTTGGCTGTCCATGGCAAACCACTTCTCATAGGCCGGATTGACAGCCGGCTCCGCCTTCTTGCCCGTCGCGCCTCAGCGCGTTGTCCTCTAGGAACTCGGGTGGGGGGTTTGGCGGTGGGCTTTGTGAAACTCCAAAGCATGGCGCCTTGGAGCGTGGCTGTGACTTGGGCGAGCCACATGGTGTAATTGCTGCGTGTGAGCTTGTCTGTTACTGGTGGAAGAAAGCCAAAGGAGAGGGCAGCTGCGGCATCGGAAGAAGTTGCCATGGGGATCTATCCGTGAGGATTTTTTAGGCTCTATGATACCATGTGAAAAGGAATGAACGAGGTTACCTTGCTTAGGTCCTCGGTTACGTGTTATATTGGGGAGGAACTGCCCCTCCCGTGGCTTACAACCAGTGATTACAGGGATGGTGATCCTGGACTCTAGACTCGTTACATTGTATGGTTAAGCTAACATCTAGAACATGCACATCTAGTCAATATCTATTATCTATTTCTATTCTCTAACACCCCATACTTATATAGCCCTCCTATGGGACTTGTATCTCAAACAATCTCTAAAGTTTCCTTATAAGATTTGAATATCTTTTACAAGAAAATTATTATTCTTATCCTAATAGGTGACTTACTTATAGATTGAAAATATATCCTCCACACCAAAAAATTATATTATCCTAACCGAACTCTTACTCTAATTTCCGAAAAATGCGCGGAAGAGCGGCGGCGGCGGGAGGGCGCGTGTGCACGGGCCGTGGGGGTGCCCCGGCGGCCGTGTGGGTCCCTAGGGCCGGCCCCTCCGGGCCCATCGCCAGGGTGTGACATCACGGTGGCGAGCCCCACTCACAGATCGGACATCGAGCAACATGCCTCGCCGAGCCGCCATGGCATGAGCTCATGGACTCGCCAGCGTCGCCGCCCTTCGCAGGCCGCCCCACCCGCTGCTTCTACGCGGATCAATGTGGGCCCACCTGGTCGACGGTGCCAGGTATGGGTTTTAGGAGAGACAAGGCAAATTTTGGCCTCCTCTCGCATCCGACGCAGATTTACATTGTCGTCGCATACTCGTTGGAGGATGGTTTTCGGGTGGGTAGCATGCATTTTGCGCATGGGTTACCGAAGCGTCTCCTGTTGGAGATAGCCTAAGAAATAGCTCACTGGAACCGGACGGCGATACCACACGCCTCAAGGACACATGTACTGCGTGGTATACCGTAAGCTGCTTCTTCCATGTCTTCCTCGATCGTGTACGTAGATTTTGATGAGAAGGAGGATACCTCACGGAACAAAAGGCTAGCTAAACTCTCAGATTGCTTCAGTCAACAATTGCGTACGACGATCAAATATAGCATTCAGCATCAGATCCCAAAGGAATAATAAGAGAGTAAAAAATATCAGATAGGTCAAAACTAAGGCAAAACAAGGCTGGAACGCGGTTCAAGGAGGGTTGCGATTCCTTCACCGTAGAGAGTTCTTGGATTGCAGCGATATATTTTAGTAGTGTATCTTTCATATCATTTGCATCAGTTAATGAAAAAGAATCTTTAGTCAGAGAACAGCACGGCATGGATATTAGGGTAGGGTAACTAGCTCTGACAGTACTGGCAATGCATGATCTGCATATACATAACACAAGACTGAACAATATTCCTCCACATCAGCACGAATAGATTTGATTTGATCACGACTCGTGAGATCAAAGGAGCCAATAATAAATCAATTTAAAAAACAAGCTTTGCGTCGACTCCAGCCTGGACATCCAAGAGTACACAGTCAGGGGGTCAAATAATACAACGCAAACTCCACAATAATGTGCAAACAGATGGACTGATAAAGATTGAGTATATCTTGCAAATGTAATGGAGGGATAATGTAGTATCTCAGGGGGAGGAAAAGATTGTGCGAGTAGGGAGGTGATGGATGAACCAAAGCAGGATGGCAAAGGAGTGGAGAACATCTTGTCATCAGAAGCAAGAATCGATGGCTAGCTGCTAAATTGGCGCTAAATAAACAGGAGAATCCGTCCCCATCAAACACCTTAAAGGAGACAACATCTGCCCCGCATGGCCCTTTTTCTAATCCGAGTTTATTAATTAAGAAGGGGTTAGTGAGCAATCGGATTAGAAAAATAATGCATCACGCCTTGCATGCCCCCTAGTTTTAAATTTTATCTCGGTTTACTTTCTAAAGATACATTGCGGCTAAGGCGGCAGCTAGCCGTCTGCATTTCCACATCGGGCTGTAAATACTTTTTGTACCACATATGCCTGGATGGTTTGACAAAACTGTAAGAACTTTCAAACACCCGACTTTAATCTCTGAATCCGTTCAATTCAAGCGTCCCTCGGAGGTCAACTTCCAGAGCTTATGTAGACAAACCCTTTAGGAATTAGCAGCTCGCTTGCCATGCATTTTTTTTAAGAAATAATTTTCCTCATGTGCCAGTTTGTATTTCTGATTGCAGGCCTTAAACATGGAAGTATATATATACAAATAAAAATCGGATTGTTTTTCCAGTAGAAAGATTGCAACATGGAACATACTCCTATACTATATTGAGCCAGCCATCTTGTAGGTTTGCTTGTGCTAAAGGAAACTCTGGCTGTCAGTGAGGTTTTGAAAGCCCTGAAACCCTGATGGTTCTTCTTGTACGCACGTGTGATGTTGTGTGACGCGACGGGAGAGGTTGAGGAGAGATTGAGTGAGTGGAAAGTAAGGCATCTCCGCAAGAAAGAAATGAGATGGTGGAGGCAATTCGGATCCAAAATCTAGTGAAGCTGCGATGACTCCAGCACCAGCACCACTTGTGAAGCTCGCTAGATTTTCAGCGTCGTCGTCACCGTAGCTAGCAGCCGGCCTAGCCTGTGCGTATAGCGGCTGCAGCCTGCAGAATAACAGTTGTGAGCACGTCAAGATCCCATTTCCCTTATACCTAATAATTAATTCAATTGAGTTGCCTTTCTCCCTTTTGCTTTCTTCCCAGCCAAACGACTTCCAATAGAGTATTTGCCTTTCGTTCCCGGGAAAGGAACTTCATACGCCTTGTAGGCGTAGAAAATATCCAGTAATATAATATATATGGTAGCTGATGGCCACGGATCAGCCAAGTAATCTCTGCAATAGAAAGCTCATCAAGCACTAGTGAATTGATTCTTGGCAGCATCAGTGACCACACACGTAAAAAGCCTGCACTAACGTTACATCAAGAGACCATTTCTGTACACGCTTAGCTGTTGGCACACAACACAACTAACTCATCGGTTTCTTTGGAGATGTGATTTGGGGATAAAGAAGTGATGGAACTCGGGGCAGGGACGCCGCTGTACGTCTTGGCACCCCAAAAAAAATAAAAAAAGAGGGTTGTTATCTTTATGATCTCTGGCTGATGACGTTGAAAGGCACACATTTGACTAGCGCTAAAAACCTCCGGTCGTCATAGACTGGATGATTGGATATGGGCATATATTAGCGTTAGCTTCTTTATATTAACTTCTGTTTGTTATGCTATATATATATATATATATATATATATATATATATATATATATATATATATATATATATATATATATATATATATATATACACGAGTCAATTCAAAGATTCTTGGATGAGTATTGAATAACCTGTTCCATTGTGATCATTAATCCGTTGGATATCTGTTTGATGCGTGCGAAGACATGGTGGACAGGCTGAAGGGTGGGCGCTCCTCTTCTGAATTTCTTCAAAGACAGCTTGTTTACCATTCAGAGGTGTTATTATGAGCACGCCAAGCCCGTCCACCATTGTGTTGGCCCAAAGCCTTTTCTGTTCCTGAGACGGACTGGGTCAGAGTCAGTCCAGATCTTGTTCAGTGAAAACTAGATGGGCCTAGAGGCAAACCCCACTGAACCCAAATAATGCGCCCATAACCGGCCAGTTGGGCTTCCTAAAAAAAAATCGACCAGGGCGTATTTCTTGCCGAAAGGAGATTTTGGGGGCATTTCTCAAGTTACTGCAGAAATCGACCGAGTTGAGGAAGCTGGTTCAGGTTGTTGTTTGCAGTTGGCATAGGACAAGACAACCACGAGGAATGTGCGGCCATGGTGCAGTACCCCATTCTCTCCAACAGAAGGTGGAGAAGCTGGTGCTGAACCCACGCAATTCCAATGGACAAACAGAACGCAAAGGTCAAGATGAACAAATGAGAGCATTTCTCCTAGATCGGCAGTACAAATTTGTACAGATCGGCCATAATACACCGCAGATTAGGCGATTGGATCAGGAATTCAGGAGTTTTACACTTTGTTTACACGGCATTGAGGCCCGAGCATGCAGCCGGGCAGCAACAGCACACTCTGCACATGTATACTGCTGCGAGATTATTCCTGTAAAGGCTTCAAGCGAATAAACCGATCCAGTCACGCTAATTCCCTTCGTTTATATATATGTAGACTAAAAAGGTTTAAAAATGGCGCGTATACTGCCATGTCCCATGAGCTTCAGAGCGAGAGGGCGACGAGGATGGCCTGGCGGCAGCGTGCGCGCGCCGTCTCGACGCGTTCCTTGACGGTCTCCTCCTTGACGGCGGCCTTGACCATCTCCACATCCATCTCCACGAGTCGGAGCACGCGGTAGAGCTCCGTGACGACGCGCTCCTCCACGCCTCCCTCGGACACGAGCACCTCCGTCTCCTCGCGGGCGCGCTGCGTCACGACGCCGGCCACGGTGCCCAGCAGCTGGACGGACCCGTACCGCCCGCGCGCCAGCAGGCCCTCCAGCTTCTCCAGGAAGTCGGCGACGGCCCACCCGCGGGGCTTGTCCAGGGGCAGCGGCTTGGTGCGCTTCCACCCGATCTCGTAGTTGGGCGGCTCCTCCTGCGTCAGCGCCGTCCGCGGCCGCCGGTCCGGGGAGATGGCGGACGGTAAACGCCGAGCCACCGCGAACGAGGTGGTCACCGTCGCCGACACCGGGGTCTCGTCGTCGGGGATGCTGTTCGGGTTGCTGTTCGACTCGTCCGGGGTGGGGACGACGGCGCCGCCGTTGGGGTTCGGTACTGGCTCTAGTGCTCGGGTGCTATTGGCCTCTTCCTGGTTGGGTTTCGGCGTCGAGGTCGTTGCCGGTTTGGGCGTGGGCGTGGCTGTGCAGCGTACGGTGGTGGTGCTCGTGCTGGGAGCAGCGGCGAGGTGGGGTCTGCGGGCGGGGAGGAAGGGTTGGGGAGGGAGGAGTGGCCTGAGGAAGGAGGCCGCCATGACGGATGACGGGATGAGTGGTCTATCTGGTCGACGAGACGACAGAAGCGGATGTGCTGTGCGATTTGGAGATAAGCTTACAAATGGCTCTGTCGCCGCACGGAAAAGAGACGCGTCCATGTCCTTTTCGCGGCTGCTAGATACTAGCCTGTTTGCGTGAGTAGATATTCTAGTTTGTCCGATATTCCCTCAAATCGTTTTCTCAAATCAAACCATTTTTTAAGAGCACATGTATATCTAAAATTTATGAAACTGTGTACACAAGCATAGAGGAGGCCTCATATAATTCAATAACTTAAGTTATTAAAACCTCGGCCAATATGTGCACACATAAATTTGAGAGCACAATACGTTATAAATTTCATTGCTCTTAAGTCATGCTTTTTCGCTTGGAAATACGCGGTATAGAATGTGGATAGCCGTTGCCATCACCACACCTTGTTTGAACTTAAAGCTCCCTGCTAAACTTTAATCCTACACTAGAATAGATCCAACACTTAGCACTATCTTCTTTAATGCATCCTTTAAAAATAATATTTCGTCTCAGTCACCCCTCTATACCCAGTTTCTCTACACCCATCATACTCTATTCCCTCCTTTATACTCTATGGGTCTCATGTCTCGGAATTATTTATATATTTTTCCCTTCCTTTCCCAGATCCACCCTGAGCTCCCCACTCCTGTTCTCGTCCCTCGCCGGCGCTCCCCGGGCCTAACGATGGCTCATAGCAGCAGCAGCAGACCTTGGTCGGGTCCCCGTGGACGCGATTGGCGGCGGGCATGGAGGCGGGCGAAGGCGGTCATCGTCGTCGTTCCTCATCCTTGTCATCGCGGTCGTCCTCCGCTTTCTCTTTCTCCCTCTCTCTCTCTCATCGGATTGGCGGCGGCCGTCGTCTTCGTTCTCGTGCACCTCGTCCTCGTCCTCCCAGCGACGACGTCCGGTCCTCCTTCTCCACGGCCGTCAGCCTGAACCTCAACAAAACAGGATGTTGAGGCAAACTCAGCTGTAAAGCCCCCACGCCCCCACAGTGCCGGTTTGACGAGGCAAGGGAGCAACGCGCAGACGCTGGGAATCCGCAAGAAAAAATTTTGGATGGTACCATAGATCTTCAAGTAGCATGGTGTAGCTGTATTCACGCTAAACCTCCCAGTACCAGTACCGCGGTGCAATCAGCCCGAACCTCAACAAAACAGTATGTTGGGGCAAACCCAGCTGTATTGGTGCCGGCCCACTTGCCCCTCAAGGCCTAAACCGGTTTGACGATCGGCAAGGGAGGGGCCGCGCAAACCGAGTTTGGAATTGAGTTTCCTTTCCGTGTCCCGAAAGAAAAATTCGAGTCGATTTCGGGCTTCGCACAGCAGCCGTCATATTTCGCTCGATATAAAGACTCGAGACACAGCGGCGGCGATGCTATCCTCATCAGATCGATTTCAATTCTCAATTTTCGTCCAAATTCGATTACTGTATAATTCCTTCCCAGCCCTCCCTTGGGTTACACTTGTATATGCTCGCATTCTCCGTTGGGCCATGATCGGAACCCGCTCCAAGACATCAGCAGCGCCAGGCCCACGCACACGTCCGCGGCCCGACTTGGCGGCCCACCCATCCGAGTCAGAGCTCATCACGTCCTTCCTCCGCCCGCGCGTCGTCTCTGGCGACAGGCCGCCGCCGTGCAGCAGCGCGTCGCCGCCGTTCATCCATGACGCGGACGTCTACTCCGCGGGCCCCGCCGCGCTCACGGGCGGGCGCGCTCCGGCGGTCGCGAGCAACGGCGACAGCGCGTGGTACTTCTTCTCCGCCGTGAGGGCCAAGACCCGCGACGGGCAACGTAAGGCGCGCACGGTGGACACGGGCGAAGGGTGCTGGCACTCGGAGGCCGGGGCCAAGCCCGTGGTGGAGGACGGCGCCGGACGGATCCTCGTAGGGCACCGCCAGGGGTTCTCGTTCGTGACGAAGGTGGACGGGCGCCGTGTCCGGTCGGGATGGCTGATGGTGGAGCTCAGCCTCGACGGCGCCGACGCCGACGACGTGGTACTCTGCAAGATCTACTTCAGCCCACGCGCGCGCGTCTCGGCGTCGGCTTCGGCGTCGGTGTCATCGTCCGGGCGCAAGAGAAAGGCCGACGACGACGACAAGAACCAGGCTAATTCGGCGCGCCAGCGACGCCGCGGCCCTCCGACGAACGACGCAGAGGCTGGCACGCGCGCCACCCAATAATGCCGAAGAGAAAGGCAACACTCATAGCCGCCGCGGGCTCGCTGATGACAACTCTACTGTGACCGACGACGCCGACGCGCTCTGGACGGACGACTCGGTTTTCTCTTGGTGGATGAGGAATAAGGATCGGTTCATGGAGGAGTTCGACATCGTGGACCGGCCAGACGAGGAGATCCAGAAAACCTACAAGATCGATGAGTACCTGCGGCTGCTGAAACACCATTATACTGACTTTGGCCGCGGCCATGCTTCGGTGCTCAATTCGTGAATTCGTGAGATCGATCGATGCAGCGCCAAGCGCCACATCGTACATGTAATCAAGACCACAAGTTCAGCTTCTATTGGCATTAGGATTTATACTAGGTATAAAAGCAATGCAATACAATTTGCCTCATATATGTACATGCACTCGTATGAGCATGGACGTTTTCCGTTTTGTTCGTTTAACATCAATGGTAACGTGACTGTAATGTCGGATTATAGTGAGCCAATTTAGTACACCGATACAAAATAGAAGAAGAGATTTTTTATTTTTAGAAGAAAGCTTTATTCATTCATCAACCTGGATGGTCAACAAGATTACAAACGCCGAAACGTGGTTCCAAAAACAAGACATATATGCCTGTCTCAGACAAAACTAAACTCCTAGCGATACAATGAGCATATCCACATTTGATCTCCTACTCTCATGAACGAACTCTACCGCTTGGAAATCATTAGTTCTACCT
>JADLZK010001620.1:0-157570 GCA_015847255.1 Hyparrhenia diplandra | reverse complement strand
GAGGCTGAAGTTGCAACCAAGACAGTTGAAGCATCTAAAGCAAACAGGTTGCAAGATGAGTTTCAGCAATCATTGCTTGATGCTAACTTTGATGGGCAAGAAAACTTGACAGCCCTGTTTCTCATCCAGTTATTACATACAAAGTTAAGCCAAGTTGTGTTTCTGTGAAAATTGTGCAATATAAATCATCTTGTCTTCAAATGTCATACTTTACATACAAAGGTTAGCCAAGTTGTTGTTTCTGTGAAAATTGTGCAATATAAAATCATCTTGTCTTTCTAAATGTCACTATCTTTCCGCTACTTCTTATATTTGTTGTAGCATACTTTAACACCAAAAAACAACAGAAAGGGGATTAAATAATATGTTTTGGTGTGTCATATATACCCACAACTGATTTGGTCAGAAATTGTAATGTAATGTGATTGTGGAATGCCAAATCCACCATCGCGGCACTACCCATAGTGTGTGGATAGATGCAGTCTAATACTACACCCACATATCTATAGTACAGCCTTAGGGTCTTTGAGAATCGTTTTTTTCCCACGCCACCCTTTTTGCAAGCTGTTTTAGAGCAATAAAGAAAATTTAATGCTACCTTAGATTCTAGATTTTGCCAGAATCAAAGGGGAAATGCATTCACAGGGTGCTATGTGTTTTAGTGTTTGGGGGCGTTCAGTTTCATGCCCCAATCACCCACTCCCCGGCCCAACCCTGGCTCTCAGTGACAACTGAGTATGTATTAGATAGCTAGGGTTTTTCCCTGTTTTGTTTGGGGCCAAATTTGTTGTTAGTAAACTGGGCACTGTCTAATACAACTTTTTTCTAGTTCTTATTGTTATACTTTTTATACTTACATTGGCGACAAGGAGTCCTGGTATGGTGTTCATTTGTGGGACAAAAGTAACATTGCATGTAGATGTGCATCTGATTTCATTCTATTTACTGCTTTCGGTTGCAGGGGCTGTTGCAACAGAAGATCAGCACAGCGTGGTACAGGTAGATGAAAGTGAATTCAAGAACTCAACATCCGGGACCACAGTGCGAAAGGTGCAGGTAGCCGATTTCAGGCATGAACAAGAAATTGGCACCAGAACAGCGTTTAAGCAGGCATGCACTTTGCCTTCCTCCCTTTACTCTGCGCCAAGCATGCTTACTGTTTATAATTTCCACACACGTCACAAAAAGGCAGCAGTATATTAGGTAAGTTGCAGTGTTTGTTAGTTCTACTTAGCGCATAAGAAGTGGTGGATAGCTATGAGTTACACTCTGTAGAGGTATTGTTCTTAACTGCTGCCTGGATTGAACAAAAATTGCAGCGTTCCGCGGTTGTCAAGTGAGTGTGCCTGGCAAGTGGGTAACATCATAGGGCAGCCCATCGTGTAACCCTTTATTTAGGTAGATGGACTTGGGATCATAAAAACCCAATTTGTGGCTTTGGCAACTTATTATACTAAATAACATCAACATGCTAGTTAGTACCTACTAACTGATCGAGCTTAGATAGTTTTTTTCATTTTCAGTAAGACAATCTCTTTAGTCCATCCACACAGGTGTTCTTTCCTGTCTTATGACCAAGTTTTTACCTATATTCAGCGGAGTTAGGTGGATGGATGAAATCACATTTGGCGATACCAAAACCTGTTGAATTGAGCCGTGATAGTTATCTAATGTTCTGAATATTCTGTTCTCTATATGGTCTGCAAGGAAAAACGTTGAAAGCCTTGCAGAAGAAAAGATGACAACCTATTCTGGCTCGTTCTAGGCATTTGTTGTTGCTATATCGAAAATCTGGGCAAAGTGAACAATGCAGAATGGTACCTTACATGGAACTGAAGATTGCGAATCCTTCCCACGTGGAAAATGAGAAACCGCTCCATGAAGTTCCATTTCTCCCATGCGAATATAGATATGCTACTTTTTGTGCTGCAGTTTAGGTTGGTTTTTTGAGACAGTTGGTTCAGTTTGTAGTCGCTCTTCCACCGTAGGTGTAATTTAGTTATCTTGATCTGGTGTGTCGTGTGAAATATCTGCTAAGCAATGGATGCCATGTGTCTTTTGTAAAAGAGGATCTTTTTAATGCTCATGAAATTCTTGCAGAGCTGCTCATTGATCCATATAAACTGCCGTTGGTTTGTTCCGGTTGAGGTGAAGGATTTGCCTCCCCGATTGAGTGTAACATGTCAATCATATCCTTGTTAGCACCCCCAGCGGAGAAATAGTATAGTGGCGATAATTAAACCTAATTTTTTCACATCAAGCTATCTGCATTCGCAGTTAAGAAATTGAGAAAAGCATTACATATACATGTACACGGTTGAGTTAAGCTTGATCATCTAAACTCTAAAAAGTCGAATGATAAACAACTGCAAAAATCCTTTATCTGGTTCCTTATCCTCGCAAATCAACAAAATGATGACTTGGTGAAGTATGCAAATTCACACCCATCTCTTATTGCACTTCCAAATTTCAAAACTAAATGTTTGTTATTTGCATCATACTTCAAAACTGAAGTGCGTGGAAAACATATGGGCAATTTAAGACATCAATGTTGAAACCTCACTGATTGGATATTTGCTGGTCAACTCACACCCCCTGGTTTCCACATCCATGGCCACCTTTATCCTGCTCTGCATGTTCATCAACTATTTCAGAGGCAGGCGCAAACCGCCTTGCATATGCGCAAGACCGAAGCTTGTACATCCCAGTGGTGACGTACCCTGCATCCCCGAACATGACTAGGAGCTTGCAGCTTCAATGTCACCAGTCTTTCGGGATCTGGGCGAAAGATGGCGGTGGCAAGCTCATTGTTCGCTCCCATTTCTCCAAGCTTGACAGGGCTTTCTTCAGGCACTCAAAGACTTTTGTCCGCCTTGTTGTCACCTCGAGATAGCCCCAAACGAATAACTCCCATGTGCTATAGCTTGCTCACACTCTTTTCTCCACAATTTGCCCAAGAAAGTTTCTGCCTTTTTTTAAACATGCCATTCTTGATGTAATATGAAAGGATGGTATTCGGGATCCTCAATCAATGCGGTTCCGACGCTGATTCCCCATTCCCTGTGCTGCTTTCAGCTGCTGCTATGTCGTCAAACCCCGTGAGCTAAGTGAGCATGCACTTGTACTTCGTGTCGCTGAACTTCCTGGAAGGTTTCCTCTCATCTTATTCCACACCCTATCCAAGTTCTCTATCTGACAAGTCTCGCATACAGGGTGAGGAGCTTACGAGCACGAAGCTCAAGCCCTTCCTAGAGGCCCTTTTCCATCTCCACCAACGCTGCTCCGCCCTCGACATGGCGTCCAGCATTGATGTAGATGCTACCGAGCAAGCTGAAGGTCATCCAATCAGGAACCACCCTGTCATCCTTCATGAGAGCAAACACCTTCCTCGGCGCCTGACACCGCTGTTCTTCTTTTTTGGAGCAAAGAGGGTGAGCCATATGTTGTAGGTGACGAGGTCAGGGACCGTACCTCTCCTGAGCCCCTGGATCATCTCCGCAATTCGGGCTGAAGCTCCGGCTGCTACATACATGGGACATCATGTGGTTGAATGGCAGCACGTTGCCGGTGAGGTGCCCGGGCGCCATTTCATCGCCGCCATCATGGCTCGCCTTGTCCCTCGCGGCTAAAGCCGCACGCGTACGCTAGCAAAGAGTAGCGCGTTGCAGTGTGGATGGGCCCCTGGCGCCGCTCCGGCATGCGTCCTCGGCGAATCCGACGGCGCTGGGGGGAGCCCCCCGACCTTGGAGACCAGGTCGAGGTGCACCGCGTGGTCCCCGGCAGCAGCCGCGATCTCGGCCGCGTCCGCATCCACCGCAGATCTGCACGCAGAGAGGGAATCAATCGCCAGGCTGGCAATACGTCGAGCAGGTGGTGAGCGGGCGGGAGGGAGAGCTGCTCGACGGCGGGCGTCGGCGGTGGCAACGGGTTAGCTGGGGCCGTAGTACCTCGAGGCGCGCTTGAAAGCGGCTGTACTTCCGAAGCTCCCGACGACGCGGTTGAGTTGCTGGTACTTCGGCACGGGGCGGCCTTCCTCCTTCACCGCCGCAGTACGCACCCACGCGCTCCGCTTCGGCAGATGAGCTTGCAGCAGGCGCTTCCCAGCGTACACGCCGCCACCCTGCGCCTCCCCGCGTGACCTCGGTCCGCCGCGGAGAACATCCTACGCCGGTGGCGGTGCCGGTGGCCGCGAGCCGGCGCGCGCGAGCGAGCATGGGGCTTTGGTCGGTCGGAAGGCCGTTGGCTTTGTCGATGGGCCTGCCTATACGGCGAGTACCAGCAATGGGCTGATGCCCACGAACGAAAGCCCAAAACACACGGCCCTTTTTATCCAAAAGCCCGCCCGTCCGCACACAAGCCCAGTCATCCTCCCTCTCTCCCACAGAGAGAGAGGGCTTTCTTTTCCAGAAAAACCTGTCGTGCAGGGACTCCATCCGCAAAACATCCCACCCTCCCTCCCTCCTCGCCAAAGCTCCTCACCACCACCTCCCCGCCGCCCGAACGAAATCCGACTCCAAAACCGCAAAATCCCACCAAACCACCCCCCGATTCTCCCCGAAACGTCCAAACCTCCTCCTCCCCGAATTCGTTTCGAATCAGACCGAGGCCACCCCATCTGGGCTGTGGCCGAGGCCCCCATCGCCTTCCCTCCCATGGCGTTTCTCACGTCGCGTGCCCCATCACTGGTGCTAAGCCCTCCCTCACTTGTCTCTGTTCCCTTCCCTTCTGTAACGCTCCTCACGGGTGGCGGTGGGCGCTGCCGCCTTCGGGTTCATTCTGTTCCTCTTGCAGCAGGAGGGTGTGCGACTGCGAGCTAGGTCTGGCTCCGCGGCGGCAAGGGAAGGAGGAGGCGGTGCTGCGGCGGTGGTATGGGCGGACGCGGCGGCGGCGCTCGAGGATTCCCTTCGCGATCCGTGGCTGTTGCGGCCGGCGGGGCGTGGACGCGGACGCGGCGACGGTGCAGGTGGGAGGTGCCGCCGTTGGGAGCCGGCGCCTCGAGGATGGGGAGGACGAGGCGCGCCGGGCGGCGGCGCAGCGGCGCCAACGCGGCAGAGACCTCGCCAGTGATTGTTGAGACCGGCGCCTACGGGATCGCCGGTCAGTCAATCTCCTCTCCTCCCTCTTCCGTGGCTGTAAAACTGTGTTTGCCGTGTGTTCGCCGTCCTGTCGGTCCGTGGTAGAATTTTCTGTGCGTAGTAGTAGCGTGCCTTATCTTGCTGCTGGATTGTGGCTGTGGGATGCTCGTGGTGTTTTGCTATGAATGAATTACTTGAACTCTGGGCGGGCTGGGGCAAAAGGAACCTGATTTATGGGTGCTGTAGAAGTTTGCAAACTTTTGTGTTGAGGTTTATAGGATGCAGCTCGATGAAAGACTGTTCCCTTTGAATTCTGGGGCAGCTGAAGCTGGGATTCTGTTGGCATGGGAATTAGCACCATTGTTGGGCATTGGCGTGGGACATCCAAGTCAATACGAGATCAGTGGGTACCACACTGCAATGGCATTGATATTGCTTTTGCTATGCATTTAGATATAGGCTATGTCAAACTACGTACCTAGAACAAGCCAAGACGGTCTAAATCACCTATGGAGAGAGAGTAGTATTAGAGGGTTTTGGGTTTAGTGGCCGAATTGGTAAGGCATTGATGTTTAGTGAGGTATGGCTGTACGATGATATTGTGATCTTCTTTTGATGCTTGACTGCCTTCCTAAAGTTTTGGATGCAAAATGATATTTTGAATCTTTTGAAACGTTACATGGTGACTATGGGCATGAAAAAAAAAAGCAGTGCTTGAATTTTGAGGCTCGCGGTGTATACACGTGGTTGTCGTGGTTGTGCATGGTGTGCTAGATAAGTAGCTTTCACGGGTGAGAAACAGCTAAAGAAGTTCTTTAGAGAGCCCTGGAGCTATATTACTTATGTCCACGAGGTTTTGTGCTACTGATAACGCTTGTATGTTACTATAAATGAACCTAAGCTTTGGAAACGACATGCCTTGTATGTAAATGTTCCTAAGATTTAGAAACAGGCCTGTGTCACATGGAGCTTTGCATGCACACTAATGTTTGTTCGTGTTGTATGCCTGTATGACTTTACTATGCAGAAGAACAGGATGCTTACCCTGTTAGATACATGAGTTAATAACTTGTTTTTTATTTTCTGGCTCTGCTATTTAGCTAGGTGTCAAAAAGGTAACTAATTGATTTTCTCTCAATAGACTACTGGTGTCTCAATTTTTGTTTTTGACTCACCACATAAATGCAGTAATGCTTGGCAAGTTCTGGTGGTGTACAATCTTACTAGCCAATAAGATATTTAGGTTTTCTACTAGTTGCATCTTTAGTTGATGCCAACCAACAATATCGAATGGTGTACTTCCAGATTACTAGACTTTCAATCAGTCTCCTAATGCAAGAAAAGTCCCTGCTGTTTTTTCAGGAGGCAGAAGGAGATGAAGACGAGTGGGATCGAGAGGATCAAGGAAATGCTGCTGTCAAGGTTATGTGCCATTATGCTTTTCTGGGAGAAAAATGAGGGCAGCACAAAAGCTGCCAAAATGCTTCCATGTAAACCCTGCAGCAAACGGTATCATAGAAGCTGTTTGAAAAGCTGGGGAACATAGAGGTAATGCAAATTCTTATATTCTCTTCATCACCTATCCATGTACATGCTCTGATAAGTTAATGTTCCTTTAGACCTTTTCCACTGGAGCTCATGGGCCTGTCCCTCTTGGCCGCGAGTTGTGAGGTCGGTTGTCTTTCTATTTCCATCTATTATCATGAACTTGTACAAGTCCTCAGTCAAGGATGATTTACCCTGTTCATTCTTGTTGTGCTATGTTTGAATTTGTATCTGAAAGTATGCACGCTTCTGTTACATTGTAAATATGACTAGCTTCTGCATTTGATTTGGTGTTATATCAATACTTCATCTATATAGGTGTGCCTACGTCCTGGTGATCCCAATAAGTTGATGTTCTGTAAAGGTGTGATGGGCTTATCATTGTTACTGTCAGCAACCATCACACAAGGTGAATTTATTGTCTACTTCCCTCCACAACCTCTTTTTTTGTATAGATTGCATTTACATCTATTTTGTCATAACTGAATACTGAGTGTAACAATGCAGAATGTTACCCATGGACCATATTTATGTCCAAAACATACAAGGCGCCATACAGCTGTGATCTGGTGTGCCTGGTAGTGGCCATAGCACAAGGTACTGATTCGAATATTCATCTCTCTAACTGGTTTTGACTACCAGATGTCTTATGCTGTATTTTTTTGTTTGTGTGTAACACTATGAACTTGTGTATATAGGTGGTTTTTGGGGTACACATGCTGTGATGCGTGTGGACATTGTTTGTTAAAGGAAACTACTGTCCAATTTGCTTGAAGGTACAAGTTCTATGCTCACAGTACCAAAAATTTGTATGCTCTGTTCAATTTTGGAGTTCTGCCCTCATCACCTTGGAGATATTTTAGTGATGAAAGTTATTTGTTATATTGTACTTCTCTATTGAAGTCCTCAAAATCACCTTTTAAGTGGTCCTCAATTTTGCTAAAAATATGACGCCTGGCAAAGCTGTGCATGTGCCCACCTGATGTTGCATGCTTGGGAGAAACATGAACCATTGATTAATTGAAAATGGAGTATTCCTTGGTCATTGTATAATATGACTTAGATGGATGTAGTTTGAAGCCTCTTTGTTGAGAGACTTCATTTCAGTTTTAACTTTTAAGTCGAAGTATGAGTGAGTGGTTCATAAATACTATGTTTTCATTTTGAATACTATGTTTTCATTTTTGTTGACTATGCTTATATGATATCTCCAGTTTTGGGTTCCTCCTTTCAGGTTTATAGAGACTTGAAGTCATACCTATGGTTTGCTGTGATGTTTGTGAAAAGTGGGTATATTGAATGTGATGGCATCAGGTCTGTATGAGTGAACCCTGTGTGTTTGTTTGAATAATACCCATATTTGTTAAAGTTATATACATTGCCTTCCTTTTTCCACTTCTCTTCATTGGGTGCGTGCTTTACTGTTGTTCCATATCTTACGCAGTGAGGATAAGTACCAACAATTCCAAGCTGACCAAAACCTCAGTACACATGTGCAGCATGCCGTGGGTGAATGCTCCCAGGTGATAACTACTTCTCTCACCATGCCTCACTGCTATAGTGTGTCATCTAACACCTATTTTTGCTAACATCAGATCAGGGACACTGAGGATGCAATCCGGGAGCTTTGGAAGAGGAGGGATGTTGTTGATCATGAACTTATGGTTACTTTATGGCTGCTGCTGCACTACCTTCTGTTGAAGATGTGTCACCACCTTATCCAAACTCAGATGATGAGAAACTCGGTGCATATGTATTGAAAAATGAGAGTAGAAATACTCTAAAATTTTCATTAAAAAAGCAACAGTAGTAAGCCTCCATCAGATACACGTGAGCAAGAGAAGATTGTTTTAAGAGCCCTGCATCAAATAAGAAGCCTTCCAAAAAGAAAGGTGGTCAGGGTAATAAAAACAGACGATGTCCATGATGAAATATTTCTGGAGAGAAGGCATGGTGGTGTTAAATCATCAAATAGCCGTTTGGGAGATCAAAGTATAGATGGCAATCATGATATGAGCCCTTTTAAGAATGATGATAATGCGATATTTCATCTTCAACTCGAAGCTCAGAAAAGAATTTGAAATTCCATCCATGAAAGCTGTGGCAAACAATGCTGATATGATACCCAAAAGTCAAGATTAAAGGCAGTAAGGTTTCGAGTTTGCATTACAAAAGATGGTGAAGAAAAATACTCCCAAGAATGACACTGGAAAGCTACCAAGTTGGTTATCCATCTTGGTTCATGTGTATAAAAACTAGGAGTGGCTCTCCTAAGTCGGAACTGTCCAATTTCAAAGAGAGCAAGATCTGGGTTCAATACATGGTATGTGCCCATTTTTGTTGAAGTTCACCATTTACTAGTTTTGTTTCCCCGTTATTATATATAATTCATGTGTTAGCATGCACAAGCATTACCCTTCAGGGGTTAATAAATTTTGGTTGCTTACAAGGTATCCCATCAGCATGCAAAACAATCTCAATACATGCCTTTTTCTTTCTTTCTTTCTAGTCCTGTAAGAACTATAGCAGTCTCAAGATTTTGGTGGTACCCCAAAGGCATTCTTTGCAATGTTTTCTTTCTGTTTTTCTGGTTGACTTTTAAACCTAGTATTTTTAAGTGAAAGCCCAGATGTTCCTATTGAGGGGTTTAATTTCAGGAAGCATTGCTCTTATAGCACTGTTCCTGTTACTAATATTCAAATTTGTTGGACCCGTGATACCTTCTGCTTATACCCACGAACTTATTTATTAATTTGTTGGATATTGACTGCATTATGGAATAAGTTACTGAAACCTTGCTATATGGTATGTCTGGTTCTTGTATTCTGGTGATGCTATGTTGAGGACTAAATAAGTTTTCACACTGATTGCCTCTTTCAGGAGGGAAAATAGATGTCACAAGCCAGCTGAAAAGTTCAAGAAGTGAGATAAAAGAGAGAAGTGTAATGAAGTTAGTTAGAGAGACTGGGGCACAGCAAAGAAATAGCCTTTTGGGTGATCTTGGTACCAAAAAGCATGTAACTGGGAAAAGGAGCAATGCTCTAATTTCTGGAATGGAAAATGCAATGAAACTGTCAAAGCAGAAACAGATCTGCACAGAAACAATCTCATTCTAGTCAGGTGGACGAGAACCAGGAACTGCTGACTCTCCTGATAACTTGAAGCCATCATTACTCAAACTGAAATTTAAGCGTCCACATTTTTGAGTTGCTAAACACCCAGGCCTCTCAACCAGAGGAGCCGAATTCTTGGGTTTCAGCAAGAGGAGCAGTTAAATGTTGCTAAAGGACAGAGATCAAAGAGGAAGAGGCCTTCGGATGGAGAAGGCAGATGATTTGGATGGTACAACTCCAGCCAAGAGGCATCAGCAGAGCACAGATGATGAAGTGATGGACGCAAACTGGATTCTACGCAAGTTGGGCAAGGATGCTATCGGAAAGAGGATTGAGGTCCATCTAACTTCTGATGGCAAATGGTTAGTTCCCTTTAATCATTTTTTGTTACAGTTTTATTTAATATATTATGCTGGTGATGAAGTATGCCTCCTATTTGGTTCAGTAGCAGTTTGACGTCTGCCTCCATTTAGTGTATCTGTTCTGATTACTGAGAAGAACATATGGACTGATACTAGTGTTCATCTTGGCAGGCATCAAGGAATGGTGTCAAATGTCATCAGTAGCACACTTTGTATTCAGTTGGATAATGGCAGGTCAGAGAACGTGGAGCTGGGAAAGCAGGCCATCCGCCTGATTGCCTCAAGATCAAAGGGCGGGAAGCGATGAAACCTTTTCCCCATATGCAGCTTAGGACATGTTCTCACTCTACTCATCGCCATGATTATGGCAGGTAGCAGAGTCCTCTCCTTGAGGTTTGACACCCGCCGAAGCACAGCAGTGACCACCTGCTGTCCAAGCGGTGAACGCCGCTGCCTCTCGGGCTTTTGCTGACTGGACGAGACACTGAGCGCAACATCGTCTGTTGTGCCGTGTTTCGCTAGCCTAGCGTGTAACAAACTTTGTTTTGATGTTGGTGCTGTCTGGAAGCCCATTGGCTTTCGATTAGATTCGATCTGTTTAGGTAGGGAAACTGAGGAGTGGGGTTTAGATTACCTTGGATGGATGATGTAAAAGAAGCAGCAGGTAGCGCCGTGTTTGGTGTTTTGTACATGTAGTTTTCGGATGAGTTCCTGAATAATTCGTTATTGACTTATTCAGTGGTGTTATTCGCTGTCCGATGGATTTCGTTATCTTTGCTACATATCGTGATAGTAATAGTTTGTCTACAAATAGAAGGTGCTGCAAAAACGGAGGCTTTGATCGACCATCTAGCATGCTCAATTGCCCATAGACTCACCACCGGTAGTTTTCGAAGGGGAATTCCAGGAAGGTGAATGTGGTGAAGACAGGCGACAGACGGAATCATCATCGACACCTACTGCACCTCTCGTACTCTTGTTGGTGTCTCTTATGTGTGTTCGTCGACTCGTATGGCACCGGGAAGAGGAGGATACAGATACGGCGGGTCTCGTGCTCGTGAAGGTGTGTGTGCGTCTACTCGTATGGCACCAGGAAGAGGACGATCCCGACAAGGAGATCTCGTATGGCACCGGGAAGTGCAAAGATCCCGACAAGGAGATCCTCCAGATCGTGAAAGAGCTTCAACTTCAGTCCCCGAATTTCACCGACAGCCTAGACCTCATCGCAAAGGCAACTGTTGACGGGAACCACACACCATGGTTTCATTTCGTTTGATCATTTCATCCACTAGAGCCAAACACTTGTGAACAATCCAGCCGTCATCCTCATCGCTCACGAAGAAAACAATGCCAAAACACCAAACATTCGGGGCCATTGTCACCAGCCCAATGTCGACTTGAACTAGCACTAGAACCGTTGTCCACTTTAGTCTGTTTTCTACTCCGGCAACCCCATCCTTGTCAAGTAGCACCCGAAGCCGTCGTGTCTCATTGTGAAGTGCTCGAGGCTATGATTAGTTAAAATGCGTAATCCTTTCATCTTCGTGTTACAAGAGCATTCATTGAAAATCTACGGAATGTTGTCCACTCTGTCTGTTTTCTACTGACAGCTTGTAATTTTGTTTAACCAGCTGCAAAGGTGCAACAACACATGAACATTGATATATCTAAAAATATATAGTTTGAAGACAATAAGATCATAATTGAGTTCCATAAATAAATGATCTAATGAGAATATTGTTCAATTTACACTTGCGGTGTGATACAACTACAAGTAAATAATAATTTGATGTTGTACAAAAAACTTCTCATTTGAATTAACTCTAGGACGATGAGTTTAAAGAATAGAAAGCATACATTTTTTAATATATTTTCTCATTTTTTGTGAACCTATATATTTTTGTTACTTATGGTTTCAACAACATGTTTTTCACATATCTTTTATGTAGCTTCATAGCATCCATCATTTTCACAATGTTGCAAACAACTACTAGCTTCATAAATTAAAAACCAAAATCCAAAATGCTTTTTATGAACAAACACGTATGTAGCTTCATAGCATCCCTCATTTTCACAATGTTGCAAACAACTACTAGCTTCATAATTTTTTTTGAAAAGAAGAATCCAAAATGGGTTTACGAGCAAACACACATCGCGGGTTTTTTGGCACACACACCGCCAAGATTGTCCAATGTTCTCTGGGTTTGGGATTAGGGGGCCATCCGATGCACAGGTGTCGGGACGAACCCACCGCCAAGAACAAGAAGAAGGCCGCAATGTTAGGGTTTGGGGTTTTGAGGATTTCCATGTTCTACCGGGCTTAGAAGGAAGCTTTTGGGGAGGATGTCGAACCAAAGCAGCAGTGCTGGTGGTAGTAGTTGAGATGGTGGTAGAGGGTGGGGTGGCGAGCGTCCGTCAAAGAAGAAAAGGGCTGAAAAACCTTAGGATTAGCACAAGGATGGTGGATGGTTGTTGGAAGGTGGCAGTGCGCCACCGGAACTTAGGAATGCTGGAGACTGGGGCGTTGGATCTAGAGGATAACCTTGGGATTAGCGTGTCAGCGATGGATGGCGGTGGTGGAGGTAGTGGCACGCGCCTCTAGAGCCTAGGAGGTGGTGAAGGCGGTGGGCACCCGTGCTAGATCTGGAGAACTTTGGGATTAGGGTGGCGGCGGCGGCGTGCCGCTAGAGCCGGGAGGTGGTAAGGTAGGGGCACTTATCCCGGATGTAGAGGACAAGCTTGGGTTAGGATGGTCCTGGTCCAGGTTGGCGGGTGGCGGCGGAGGCGGCGTGGATCTCTTCGGAGCTGGGTGGGTTGAGCAAGCGGTGGGGTTA
The DNA here is from genome assembly GCA_015847255.1 of Hyparrhenia diplandra. Classification (NCBI taxonomy): domain Eukaryota; kingdom Viridiplantae; phylum Streptophyta; class Magnoliopsida; order Poales; family Poaceae; genus Hyparrhenia; species Hyparrhenia diplandra. The sequence goes on along the minus strand of JADLZK010001620.1, from coordinate 144,641 downwards.
CGCAAGAGAGGCAAAAGAAAAGTCGTGTAGGGGAAGAAGGATGTGTTTGGGCACGGACAAATCTATCTACGACTAAGCACGTGGGGATTAGAATTCCTTTGAAAAAGACCCCAAAAACAGGATTCCTAGCTAGCGTCGGAATCATGATTGATAAAAAGGCAACATAGCAAGAATCATCATGCTTTTTTTTTTAGCATCGCAGATTCGCAAGAATCATCATCATGATTGATAAAAGGCAAAATGAGTGAAGCCCAGTTGCTCATTGTAGTGGTAGTGGAGCATATCTTTGACAATTGGCGTGTACGTCCGACGACCTACCACCATTGAAGATAAAAGATTCAAGATAGGGAAAGGGGATGGGCATCCACAAAGGTGTGCGAGGTTGTAGCTTCATTCGGCCGCACATGCAAGAGCGGACCGACCATCCTATCCTATCGCCGCGACGCTACTCGGTATAGATAGGCATATTTCTTATTGATGATCATCATTATAAACCTCATCGCATTTCTTGTTTTCCCGATTCCACTAAATCAACAGTTTGGAGAACGATCATACAAGTTGTAAGCCAGACGCTGATGGTCACTGATTACCTAGTTGGTGTCGTCGTTGGTGGGCATCCAGTACCTGTTGGTCAACCAGACGCCATCGGCGACGACCTTAGCGCCGTCATGGTTCCGGTGCCACGAGTAGTAAGCATGGGTCCGGTTCTGATGTCGAGCGTGGCGTGCCCGAAGCTCGCCTCCCGGAACGCCGAGTAGCTCGGCTGCGGTCGCGTGAAGTTATCGGCGACGCCCTCGATGTTGCCGCCGTCGCCGATGGTGACATACACCGGCGCGTCGGCGTTGGGCACGGGCGTGGACTTGCCGCTGATGATGTCGTAGGCGACATTGACACGCGGTGGCTGCGCTCGTACGAGGACGTGTCCGGCGAGCACGACGTCGACCTTGGCGTCGACGAGCCAGCGCTCGAACTGCACGCGCATCGTCTCGCCCTCCATGTAGTGGTAGTTGTTGCTGTTGTACCACGGCGAGTGCATGAGCACCACCAGCCACGGCGTCGTCTTGCGGTCCACCTTCTCCGTGAGCTCCGTCTGCAGCCACGTCCACTGCGGCGTACTTGCCGTAGGCGGAGTAGGAGGAGAGCACGACGACGTGCGCCGAGGCGAGCCGCACCGAGTACCAGAACGGCTCTGTGCTCCCGCGGCGCGGTACGGCGTCGGGTACCGGTGCGTGAAGGGCTTGAACGGCGTCGTCTCCCCAGCTCCGGCGCGAAGTCCAGCTCGTGGTTCCCCGCCGTCCAGATGTAGGGCTGGTACGCCGCGCTGCGCTCCATGAAGCGTCCCCACGTGTCCCACCGGTTGTTGTCGTGGAGCGGGTGGTTGTCGGCGTACGAGAGGTCGCCGACGTACAGCACGGCGTCGCCGCCGTTGGCCTCGTAGTGGGACAGCGTCATGTTGAGTCGAACGTCTGCCCAAGGTCGCCTGCATTATTGCATTATTATTCAGTCAGTCATCGGCGAATCAGTACAGTTTCGGTCAGGTTTGTCAGATCCGTCGGTCAACACGGCACAGCGTGGTCACGAGATAAAAAACAGTACATTGCGTACGAGGTTGACGTCCAGATGTCAACACGGCAGCAGGTCACACTGCAGTACAGTGGTTGTTGATGTCCAGATTTTTAGAACATGTGACAAATGACACTATCAGTATTGAGACTTAGTTTAGATTCCATTTTTAGAGGATTCAGTTTGAATTGGTAATTGGTAGTTCCTAGTTTGGTTGAGTTAAAAAATAGCCAAATCTGAACACATGGATATTTTACGAGGTTTGTGGATCCCCTGGCCTGCACGGCATTCAAGCTTGATTGCACATATTGCGGTTGACGTCCAGATGGCATTTGGAAACAGGCGGCAATGGCACTATCAGTACGATGGTAGCAAGATTCTTGTTTTCTTTTCCAGATAAAAATCATGGTCGGGATTGGGACATTATTAGTATATATCTGCTAAATAAACTAGTGGTATTTATATGGGACATTGGCCATTGGATGCTTGGATCCCAAATCCAGATCCCAGCTTGTACTTATTAGTAATACTATTCAAACAACCTCGTTTTTGTCGATTTGAGCTGTAATTTTCTAAATACTATACCAGTCTTCCGTTGAAAACAATGCCATTCTCATCCTTTTAAAAACTAACCATACCAATCTCAAATTTTAGTTGATACATATAAAAAGTAGCCGAGAATATTATGTATAAGGATGTAATTATGGGTTGTGTGGTAGTTAAAATGGCTCACATTTGACCAAGTTTGTAGGGAAAGATATTCACATTTGACCGTAATCCTTTTAAAAACTAATTTATTATGAAAAAATATCTGAAATCATAAACTTATATTCATACTTTTTTCATCCTTCAAACTTAACATACTAAAAATATTATTACTGTGCTAGAATTGTATTTTTTGTGCATGGAAGGATTACTATTTGTTGTATGTATAAATAACTAACTGAAATATATTTTCACAATAAACGCATTTATAGATGTAGGCCATTTTTCAAAGTCTACAAAATTCAACTAGTCCTTATCTTAGACGCCATGCATTTATCAGAGGAAGAATACTTGGACATTGGAAATAATGACTGGAGGTGGGAGACGATAGATCGATGGGATGGAGTTGGTTACCGATGAGTCCGAACTTGAAGGGGACATCAGGTCCGGGCTTGGGCGGCGTGGTGAAGGAGAAGGTCCTGACCGTATGGCCGAACCCCATGGCGTAGAAGTACCTGGTGCCGTGCTTGAGGTTCCTGAGTGTGCAGTGGTGGATGAACCCGGAGGTGTAGTTGAAGTAGTCGTAGCGCGTGTGCGTCCCCTCCGCCCGCCGCGACATCTTCCCGGGTTCTCGCCGAACCTGACCGTGCTGTTGCCCAGCTCGCCTCGGCGTCACCCAAGATACGAGCATGGAGGTCCCATCCTGGTCGCCCAGCGTGATGTGCACCTGCAGTACAGCCATTGAGATTGATCCATCAAATCATCTGAGCCAGTGGTGGTGGATGATGCCATGATGGGATGGCAAAAAGAAAAAGGAGGGAGGGGAGGGAATCTGATCCGGCACCGGCACCGGCACCGGCAGGACGGACCTACCTGTTGTGGGGCATTGTAGCCGGGCGGGACACGGAAGACGTCGGCGTCGAGCGGCATGTCCACCGTCGCCTCCAGCTTCCGCCGGTACGAGCTCGTCACGCCGGCGTCCGCGCCGCCGCCGCCGGATAGGATGAGCCACGACGAGGACCGCGAATGACAGGAGGCCCATGCGCACGCGCACGCGGCGGCGGAGAGGAGATGCCCCGTCATTGATTGGCGTGCTCTCCGCCAGTCCTTGGCGGCTTTGGCTTTGGCTTGCTTGCGCTACTGCTCTGCTTCCTCCCCTGCCTTTCTTTCTCCTCTCTTCTCTCACAATACAACTAACTCAATGATATATATATAGATGTAACAAACTAACTGCTAGGTCTTCTCTGTGTATGGGTTGGGCTGGGTTTTGGTGGTGGACTGAGAGAAATTGCCTAGCAACTCTTGTTTTCTTGGGCTTCAATCGAGTCAGCCTAGTACTATAGTAGTCTAGTACGTAGTCTACTCAAAACGAGAAATTCCAGCGAATATGCCAAGAATTGTGCGTTCGCATACGGGGCCAGTACTAGTTGACATGGATTATTTATACAAAGAAGGGGGGTGGGCTATGTATATATGATAATGATTATGCACGCCGCATGCGTTTGAATGTACTACGTAGCAAGCAGTTGACTCTGATTGAAGCCAGCAGTTTTGGGGCATCTATCTATCTACTATCTATCTATCATTGATCATGCGTGCCAAAATGAAGGCGAGTCCAATATTTCGTCTGTCTCTCCCTGCCTTGTTCTCACTTCTCACAAGGCCGGACCCCGGACCGGACAAAATGTATGTGTGTATCGCCGTGGAATGCCCGCGGAGGCCCGGATGCGGTCCGGGTCGGATGGCGATGGCGATACCCTTTGCACGACCGTGCAGGGCTTAAACACCATTTTTTTCTTCTCCAGATAACGACTGAAAGAGCATAATATATCGTTATCAGTACACTGCACTTTATTTGGGATGTGTCAAACTTGGAGGCCAACACGCCAATCATTCCTTTTCGTTATTCCTCTCAAAAACACACAAAATAACCTATAGATTTGTTTTTTTTTTTATAGCAAAACTTGGCCTCTACTTTCTTTTTCTTTTTTTTGAGGGAACGTGACCTATAGTTTGTAATGTTGCTGTTGGAATACATGGGCTTGGCCCCAATGAAAGTTTTTGAAATTCCTAAAAATCTCAAAACCAAAATGCAACCGGTCGGAGTTAGGTTTTAGCCTCTTCTTGCTATGTCACTGTCACCATAGTTTCTCTATCCCAGTCATCTACATCCAACCGCGACAATTGGGAGCTGTTTGGGAACCGTTGTCTGATCCTCTGGATAGGACCAAAGAGTTTTGGAAACATTTTGCGTGGCTGCTCCCTCCCCTAGCTCATCGAGGAGTTCGCTCTGCATCTCCATCACCCAGGAACACGCCATGTTGATCCAAACCATTGCTATTGTTTCCCTTCCTGCCCTGCTTTTGCTTGCCCTCCTCCCCACAACACAACTAACTAACATTAACTGGAGATAATACGGTATATATTTAGAATATTTAGATTTTTTTTTTTTGAGATTACACGGTCTGTGGCGGCCATCAAACGACCCAACGCGCCTGATTTTTTGTGTAGATAATTCAGTAATTTAAAATTTGAACACACCCCTATGAATCCTGAAACACTACCCGTTTTATGGCAAAGGATAATTGGCGGTTCGGTATACCCGATTACCTGAATTTCAACAAAGTCACAAAATTTTAGTAACAATTTAAACAAAAATTTCACCAGAATTTCGTGAAAAATTTCAACAACTTTGTGACATTTAGAATATTTAAATCATGCAATCAACTGAACCGGGTCTCATTCAATAATAAGAAAAAAAACTGAAGGCAAATTTTGGACTCTCTATTATGGATTGGGCTGGGCTTCGGGTGGAACTAAGAAAGAAATTTACCTGGCAACTGTTTTCTTAGGCTTCAAACGACTCGGTCGAGTCTAGTTTTTGCGTAGAATGCAAAAGTCGCGGGGAATATCCTACGATTGTGCTTTCGGATACGGGGGTCAGTCCTATATATATATATATATACTCATATATCTGTACATATATTCATACTAGTTGACGTGGATGGATTATATATAAACAAGAAGGGAGCTACATATGATAATGATTAGCACGCCTGATGCATTTGAAAATGGATGTACGAGTTGCAGGCAGTTGACCCTGATTAATCATCGCGAGGACGAACTGATCATGTGCCTAGCTTGTTCTCATTTGTCGGCCGGACCGGACCCGACAAAATGTGTATCGCCGTGTGAATGCTGGCGCAGACATATGCCCTCGAGGCCTCGATATTACCTCCACGGTCCAAGTCGGATGCCCATTGCACAACCGACCATGCACGACTTAAATGAGCATCTTTTTAGATAATGACTTAAAAGAGTATAAGATTATGATCATAAAAAACATAATATAAAATGGTAGTATTCCAAGACGGCTGAACGTCGGCTATTCTGCAACCCCGCGTCGTCCCCCAAGGGCGACTCACTCGCGGGTTGACCCCTACCGCCTCGCCGCCGGAAATGTTCCCCACCGGAATTCTGCTTCCCGAGCGCCGCCGTCGCCGCCCTCTGAGCGGCGGCGGCGGCCCACGGTGGCGCCCAACCAGGCACCTCCCGAAGATCCCTTGGCATCCCTCCAACTTCCGTCATCCACTTGAGCCGCCCCCCCGCTTCCATGGTGGCCCTTTGGCCGGAGTGACCCAGGGACGGCTCGATCCGGCAGTCGCGGGCCATGATCCGTGCTCGAGTGGCCGTGTGCCGCCCCTGGAGGGTGCCCGGCGATCCCGCCCTGTCCTTCGCCTGAAGGACCCGACCATGATCTGACGCGCCCTGCACGGATCCGGCGGGGTGGATGCCGATTGCGTGGTGGCTGGCCGTGAACACGACCTCGTCGGCTCGGCCGGTCAATACATGGCGGCGCTTCCCATGACGGGGCATTTGCTCCCGCGTCCACCCCGGCGCACCGGCGTCCCGTCCTGGCGCATGCTGTTGGCCGGGCCCAATGCGGATGGACAGCGCGAGCGGATCTCATCGACGTCGGCCTTGACAAATTGGGCATAGCGACGGCGGCCACGGGATGGGCGCCGTTGGCCGGGCCTGTGCGGATGGACAGCGCGAGCGGCATCGGGTGTGGTGCTTGACCGCGGCCAGCGGATGGGCGCCTACCACTGAGCCGTCTTCAAGATTCGCGCGTCGAGGCGAGCGGCGCACCTCCCTTGCGCTGGGGCCAGGCATGTCGTCCAGTTCTTTTTCGCCCAGCTCTGTTGCTGGATTGATGGGGCGGCTGGTGCATGGCCCCAGCTTGGTTTGCCACGAAGCCGACGAGGTCGGAACCAGCGGTTTGGCAGAGGTTATGGCGAAAGCCCGGACGGCGATGTCTTCTCCACACCGCTCCATCCAGGGGCCCTCTTTCCACCACCCCGTCATAGCTGAGTTTAGTGTGCTTTGTGACGATCGCCCTGGAAAATCACCAGGAGAAATCCAATCGCCCTGGCTCTTTGCTGGTGTTCAGGCGCGAACGGCGTCCATACCCCTTTCGCCGCCTTCCTCGCTGGGCCATGTTCGCTTGATTCCACCCATCGACCGGGTCCCTCGCAGTGCTGGAAGGCCGCGCCGCACCCCCAAGAGTTCGTTCTTCTAGATCGCGATGCATGGAGCGGTGGGGGGCCCGTCGCCGTCATCGCCATGGTCTGACGACTTCGAACCTATGCATCTTCCAAACCGACCAAGAACTCCGAGAGAAAACGATGAACCATCTTTTTGCTTGGGTGCCCATTCATGTAATGAAGTTTGACATATCATCATCTCCAGACTTCACCTCCCTAGCTTTGTCTCCATTAGGGAAGATGACTTCATGTGGGGTGTTTGTGGCGGCCGGGAAGAAACTCCCAAGTCCCCACCGGGCGACTTTGACTCCCTCTTATTCCCGGTAGGGTGGCTTTCACGGAAGGAGCGTAACTCAGGACCTTCGGGCCAAAGCCACTTCTCCGGCTCATCCGGCGCTATCCATGAGGGATGAGGCCTTGATCTGGTGTGATCCGGGCAACAGCGCCTCTCCCGTTAGCTTGGGGAGGTCGTAGTGCTCTGCTTGTCCTAGTGTGTAGCAAATTGTAATCATGTAATTGTGAGGGAGGTCTTTAGTGCTCCAGCTTTGTCCTAGTGTGTAGCAAATTGTTATCATGTAAACAAGTGACTTGGATCCAAAGGTCCCCTAGGTTTGGCTTCAAAGAAAAAAGATTATGATCATAAATAACATAATTTGTTTGTACATTAACAGTAATGAAAAATTGACTATGTCTTAAAAATTGTACTTGAGGGTGATGGAGTAGCCATCTTTGTTGAATTTAATTTAGTTTGCTCTAGCCTTAAATAAATAAAAAAATCATAATAAAGACCGGTGGAATAAAGAACTCATACTGGATAAAAAATGCCCATAGCCGGCCCCGCAGGCCCGGTCCTCGTCATCGCCGAGCTTCCATCCCCGACGACCGGTGAGCTAATCAGTGCACTGCACGCCACGACTTCTGCAGTCAACATGGACATGGCAGCAGGCTGATACGATTCTGCATTGTGAGTAGTCATCGGCGTGGATCAGTCAGTCGCCAGACATGGAGTTTTGTTCAACACGGGATGTACGAAAACCGTCACAAGACTCGCCAACTAGGCAACTGCAAATAGCTAGTAAGCGAGCTCTCTACAAGCTCCACACAAGATGTGACACCAAGCACATTGCGTCGACACAAATCCTTCTTAAATCTTAAACCAGCTAAACTGAATCATACAAACATTTCTGATAGAAGCAAACCCTATAAATCCTAAACCCTACACTTATTCTTGCCCTTACTTGTCCGGTGTCCATTCATACACTTTGTTACAGGTCCTGCTTGATCTGGATGATTGATCTTGTTCTCTCACACAAGGAGCCCAATGGCCTCTGTTGCAAGGGATCCTGCTGCAGTCCAGCTCCTTGCCAATGTACAACTCCACGGTCAGCCTCTGAAGCGCAGGCGCGCTCGCAATCACGCGTCGAACAAGGCCTAAATGGCTATCTGATGGCTGTAAGCCGGTGATCTTCGCCTCAGTAAGGCGATCCAGATGGATCTTCTGGTCGTCCCAACCGCCTTCTCGAGCGCAGAAACAACGAGGGTTAGAGCACGGGTCGCACTGCAAATTGTTATAGGTATCGATCAGATAAAGAAAATATTCAGATTGTCATGATGAGTGAGATATTGTAAAGAAAGAGATTAATGGAACTCACTGGCCTCGATATGTCAATGGAAAGGCGTTCCAGTCTGCTACATTTTGCAATGAGTTTGGCAATGCTTGCTTCAAGGTGCTGCCACTGGGCATCTATGGCCAAGCTGGTGATTCTGGGAAGCTGTGGCACTGGGCTCATCATCTCCTCCATATCCCTCCAGTTCTTGGATCCAAGATTTAATAAGGTGCAACCAAGATTCAAAATAATAAAGGTATACTAATCATAATCCCAGTCCTACAAAACCGTTTTATTTAGGAATAAATGAGACTCCAGTCTCATAGTTTCAGCCCTTAGAACTTTAGTATATATATATAAGGTTCTAGCTATGGAAAACAGATGATATTGTGGAGTGATCAATAAAGAATGACAACTATGTGAAGACCGAACAACGGGGACCCGATTGCGGCGCTATATGAAGAAGGTGGAGTGATGAGTACATATACGGCGGCGCTGATGTTATCCGGACGCCGGGTGATTTTTTTTTCATGACGGCGGTAATTTCCGCTAATCATAATCAGTCCTATATACAAAATCGTTTTTAATGGATTTCATTCACACGGCGGGCGGCGGCGCCGAGGCTTGTGCGGCGGTGCAGTTCCGCAGCAGCCACACGGCGCCGTCGTTGCTGGGCGGGGTGGCCGTGCGACCAGAGGAAGATCCTGTCGAGGCGCCGGACGGTCTCCGCGCCGTCGAACCGCAGGCGCCCCGGGCGGCACATGTCGGCGCACGCCAGCGTCTCGAGGCTCGGCGCCGAGATGGCCACCGCCGCGTCGTCGGACGCCATCCGGTAGCAGTCGGCGACGTGCAGCGCGCGGAGGCCCGGCGCGTCCAGCTCCAGCGACGCCATGTCGCGGACGTGGTCCAGCCGGACCTCCTCGAGCGTCGCCGGGGCGGCGGCGCAGCGGAGCGCGGAGAGCCCCGCGATGTGGGCGAGACGGAGGCGACGTAGCCGTGGGCAGCAGGACGCCGACAGCAGGTGGCCGAGGTTGCGCTCGTCGTCGTCGGTGCCGATCCGCGCGTGGCTGAGCAGGAGGTCGGTGAGCGCGGCGAAGGCGCCGGCGCCGGCGACCGGGACGGTGAGGGTCGCGTTGCCCAAGGTGAGGCTCATCGTCTCGGCTCTCGCCGACGCCGGCATCGCGGCGGATAAGACCGGCTTCTTCCTTTCAGGCACAGACGGCACCCCCGCGGCGGCCGCTGTCTTCGTCGTCGTCTTTGTCGCGTGCCGCGGCGGCACGGGAACGGCGAGCGTGAAGCGCCCGGTCACGCGGCGCTCGCCGAAGCGCAGCCAGGCGGCGACGTGCTCCGACGTGATGTCGGCGGCGTGGCCGTGCCTGAACAGGTACAGGCCTCCGGACGCCATGTCGATGTACCTGTTCCGGGGGGAGCTGTAGACGAAGTTGATCTCGAGCTCGTCCAGGTCGCTGGTGGCGCGCCGCGCGCGAGGGCGGTGGCCACGGCCGTGATGAGCCGGCGGCCGTCCTCCGTGTCCTTTTTGGCCTGTGCCGGCGCCGAATGGGTTCGGCGTGACGGCGAACCGGAGGGCCCGGGCGTGGAGCACATGGTCGTCGTCGTAGTTGAGGCCGACGATCTTGCTGGGTCTGTCAAAGTTGAACGGCATGGACGCCGGTCGGCGGCGGTGCCGACGCCGTCGCCGTCAAATGGTCGCATGCACGAGCACGAACGTAACGAACGTAGCGAAAACGTAGGATACGTGGATTCGATCTGTTTTGGGCGGTTTGCATTTTGGAAGGTTGCATCGCCACATCTTGAAATTGATTTTTTTTTTTTTTTCTGTCCATAAGTTCAAAAAAAAAAAAAAAAAAACTTTGTGGGCGCATATTCGATTTTATTCCACAAAAGAAATATACTAACTAATGAGTATCTTGCTACTAGTAGACTGTATGAAACAAAATCATAGATGGTCGAAAATATAAAATAATAATAAAATTAAAACTTTAACACGTCAATTTCTATATCATATAAAAAATATTATTAATCCATGGAATGATGATACGTGATGGTATACGACAGAATGCGTCATGTAATTTTCATAGACTTGTACACCGGGCCAGTGATGAGCCATGCACACTAAAATCAGCAACCCGGTGGGAGAGAGGACAGATGGTGGTCTGAGAAAAGAATAATTCTGCAGTGTACAACAATCGAGAGCAAGGAGTCCTATTAACGATTGATCATCCAGTCATACCTACAAGAAAAATGAGGCAGCATTTATCCAATATACATGTATTGCCATTAACCAAGTCAAACTCAACTACATTTTTAGCATTGCCATCTACACATGTGTAATTCTAAAAGACTGTCGCTCTGTAGGTATAAATGTCACTGGATGATTAGGCCTTCAAAATCTCATCATATCTGAGACGAAGTATATATCTTGAGTTATCTGTTGTTCAGAAACTGCATTGCATTACCACTGCCGAAAAAGTCACTTCCTGCAGTTTGGAGAATTGAAAAATTGGTTGATGAAGGCCTTGTTGTGCAAGTAGTTGATGAGACATTTGGAGAAAGACATGCTGTGTCAATTTCTAACAAAAAAAAAAAACATGGGAAAAAACACAATATATAATACCATATAGGCAAGAGGAAGCCCACGAGCCGCTAGAGGCAGAGAGCCAGTGGCAGGCACGGCAGCCGCGAGTACAATACTGAAAAGCTTGCTTCCCTAGACGAGTACAAAACTACAATCCATCACATACTTTCATCAACTAAATAAAATATAAATACTTAAAAGCCAGAAAAAAAAAAAAGAGTTATGTTAGTGGCTTCTGCTGGTGTGCAATCTCGAAAATCAACCCTTGCAGTGTCAAATGTACTCTTACATGTATGTCAGCATCAGGTCCTCGACTCCAATGCATCTTTGAGATCATGCATGGCTGGATCTCCTGCCAACAAATCCATCGCCACATGTATCAGAAGTTTGTTATTTAGCATGGATCACTATATAGCTTGTTATTTACATTTCAAATAATAATACTGATTACTAATGGTTTCAGAATCACCATCCTATATATCAAACAAAAGAACATGTTTTGCACAAATGTATGTGACTGATTCTACTAGTTCATCAATCCAAGGAGAGATATAAATTAAGCCTCTTACACCCATAGTGTCATAATAACTTGAACTAGCACACAGGAAAGAGATGGCATATTGAAATCAACACAGCGAAGGGTTGCAGAAATCAAGTAATATATTTTCATCAAGTGGAGGGCCATTAAGGAGGGAAACACAAATAAAAGGGTTCATCACTGCCTTAAGAATTCATTTTGGTTCATTCCTAAATTTCAGGTGAACAGGAAAGCGATGGCACATTGACATAATTTCAGAAAATAGTGGAACAGAACTTAGGTTTCTACAAGTTTCCACTTTCCAGGTAGTTCTGGATAGAAATAGTAGTCCAATACAGTAATACACAGGAAAAGTAGACCATGACCAACTATCCAATACAAGATATCAACTGATCATCAGGTAACAACTTTTAAATCACAAACAGAGCCAAAAACTTCTCCACCAGGCCACCACAACATATCAGCATATCAGAGCATGAGCAACACAGGATCACAAACAAACCATCCAAGATTCCATCACCATTCATCCAAAAGCAAGGCCCGAAACAAACCACCCAATATTCCATTACCATTCATCCGAAAGCATTGTTCAACTACAGGCTACAGGGACAAGATTAACCAAACAAAAAAGTTATGTTCTCCTTGGCCACTTTCCAACCTTTAGTAATGCATATTGTCATATTACCAAATACTGTTGAGCAACTATTCCAGACTATTTATTTCAAATTTCTGAAACTTGAACTTCTGGAAACAGTAGTATGACGACACGAGATTGGTTGAAGCAGAGCATGCAAGTTTCCATTGTTCAGTTCTCAGATAGTTTCATTTCAAATATCTAAAACTTGAACTTTTGGAAACAGTGGTCTATCTAGTATGACTGTATGAGATTGGTTGAAGCAGAGCATGCAAGTTTCCATTGTTCAATTCTCAGATAGTTTCACATATTATGCTTATGCAGATATCAGAACTAGCCATTATTTCTTTCTAAAAAAGAGTATATGTCATTCCTTTCTAGAGAAATGGAGAAAAAAAGCAAGAATCAACAACAGATTTCAAGATGCAGACTCGCGGAGTAAACTGTGAGCCACAGTGTCAAAGTCTATCAGCATAACTTCAATTCTTCCACTTACTGTTAGAGTAGAACAATTTGCAGAAAATAAATGGTTGCCAGTAAACTATATATTAAGCATAAGTTTAATGGCAATCTGTAGCAAGGGCAGATGGTATTGTATGTATACAAAAGTGCAACAGGAAAAATTAATTTGTAGAAAAAACACAAAAAGGAGAAAAGCTAGCCTAAATTACCCATTAAGAAGAATAAACACAGAAAAGAGTAGAACAAATCATGGCTGCCATGCAGGTTCAAGTACTGATGATCAAATATTAACTCAACAATAAAAATGAAATATTAAAAGGTAAAGTACCTCATATTGAAGCAAACAGAAATTTAAGGATGGTAGTACAAACCACCTTATAAAAAAGAGTGAGTCTATGCTCCTGCCGGATTGGGATTTTCTTCTACATGAACCACCGCAACAGCTTTCTTTAGAAGAGCCTCAACAGGCAGGTGTGAGTTTTCAACAGCCTTGGATATTGATTGCCATTTTTCACCATGCTTTGGTTCTGCTGCAACACATCTTTTCAGAACATCCTTTTGTGTGTCCACAGTTCCATGCTGAAGTTCAAATTTGTAGTACAATGCCCAAAAATCACCAATATCAGGAGCAAGAGTCACAGCCCTGTTCAACCAACTCCTAGCTTTATCAACCTTCCTGTCAAGCCAGAAAAGTTTGGCCACAGTTGCAATGACATGTGGATCATGATCACTTCGCTTAATAGCATCTGTACTCTTTCCTTTACGCTGTGGGCGTGGTGCCATCTCAATAGCTGTAGCCCACAAGATACCACTTGTTGGACACTCCTGTAATGCCTTGGCCAGTAGAGAATCAGCTTCCTTTTTGTTCCCATTCCTCAGTTCAGCTCGAATTGCCGCTAGCCAGAGTTCAGGTGTGGCAGGGTTCTTCTTTCTAGCCATTGTGAGGACAGCACGTGATTTACTCAAGCCACTAATCTTCTCCTCTAGGCTAGCCAGAGAGAGCCAAAGAGGGATGCAACTAGGGCAGTGCTTCAGGCCATTCTCAAAAACCTCCTTGGCCTTCGCTCCATTACTAAGCCGGTCCTCCATCTGTCCAAGCATTAACCACAATTTGAAGAATGCAGGGAATAACTTCAAACCTTCCTCCAACAATCTCCTTTCCTCATCGACATTCCCCAATTCCCTCTCAACAATGGCAGATTTCATCCAAACCCTCTCTGTCCCTCCTCTTTCCCTGGCCTTGGCCAAGAGCATCCTCGCTCTCTCTGGCTCATTGTTCTCAAACTCGAGCTTGAATGCAGCCAGCCAGATCTCTTCTGAATTGGGGATAGCAGCATAAGCTTCCTGAAGAATGGCACGAGCAGCAGGCACGTCCCCAGCCAACCATTTCTCCTTTGCAGCCATAAGCCATAATACTTCAGCTCGTGGATTGTAGTTAACAGCCTTTTTGAGGAGCGCATCAAGTGACTCCCTAGTCCCATGGCTCTTCTCAAGCTGCGCTGCTTTCAGCCAAATACTCTTCTTAGTAAGGAACACAGTAAGCGCATGTGCATAGATGGCACGTGCTGTTTCAATTGAACCACGCTTCTTGCATTCCTCAGCATCAGCAACCCATGTACGCTTCCGATCCTCATCATCGACACCAATGCCTATAGTGTTCTTCACAATAGCCTGGCAAGTCAAAACAGATCCAGCACGCTCCGCGGCTTCTGCTTCCTTTAACCATGCTTCCCTATCAATATCCATTCCTTCTCTCTGTAGAGACCTGATTCCTCTCTCAATCACCTTGTTAACTGATTGTGCGTTCCCATTAGCCTCCTCTAGCTTCGCAGCTGTAATCCAAATGGCAGGCTCCTTGGGGAGCTTCTCCCTCGCCTTGTTAAGTACTTTCCTTGCTTGGTCATAGGTCTCCAGCCTAGCAAGGGCAAGCCAAAGCTCAACATGCAACGGGCAACACTCGACAGCCCTGTGAAGCAACAGCCTTGCATCCTCCTCATTTGCAAGCTCAACTACAGCCTTCCACAGCCGGACCGAATCAGGAATGTGCTCCAGTCCTTTCCTCAAAACCCTGCTCTTATTCAGATCACTACTCTCCAATTTTGCTGCCTGCAACCATAGCTTCACAGAATTTGGAATTGACATGACGCCCCGGGCAATCACAGCCTTTGCCTCATCTGGACTGGCCAAACGGCACGCCTCAAGCCAAACATCTTCGTTCTTGGGGCACTCCTCACAGCCACGCCGATGAGCTGCCGGGCAACCTGAAGCTTGCCAGCAATCTCTTCGAGCCTAGCAGCGGCAATCCAACCGGGTGGGTGCTTAGGGTTTGTTTGCGCCACCGACTTGAGCAACAGCCGTGCCTTCTTGATGTCAGAGATCTCAGCATCACTAGTGATCTTCATACTTTTCAGGTCTGTCAAATACCCTTTGGGGTCAACTACAGTGAGCCCAGAAACTGAATCTGACAGCCTATCCAACTTGAGCGAGAGCACAGTGCCACGACCCTCGCCCACAGCAGTGAGATCGGTAACAGGAGTCTGCGCCCATGGCGTCTCGGTGCCACCAGCCGCACGGCTCTTAGGGTCAAGCGCGGTGACATGCTCCTGCTCCTGCCGGGCCTTCTCAAGCAGTGTGTCCGGCACAGGCACGAAGCTCTCAAACCGCTTCTTCTTGTTGCGGAGCGAGTAGTCCCCAATCTCCGGTATGCTCTCCCACTCCTGCGCGGACAGATCGGCCAGCTTCCTCTTGAGGTCAGCGAACTGCTCGGTGATCTTAGGGTTGGACGCGCGGTACTTCTCGATCTCCTGCTTGAGGCGCGCCTCGCGCCGGTCCTTGCGGCGCGAGTCCATCCGCTGGTCGATGCTCTCCCACACGGCGTCCGCCTCGCGGTCGTCGTCGTCGTAGTCGGCGTTGGAGAAGAGGCCGGCGTCGTTTCCCCGAACTCGTCGAACTTCTGGTTCTCGTCGTAGCCCTTCTCCTCGTCGCCACCGTCGTCGTCGCCGCCGCCGTCATCCTCGCCGGGAGGCTTCCGCGGCCGCGGCCGACGGCTGGGCCGGCGGCGGAGGCGGAGCGGTCGGGGAGGTCCGGCGCGGCGCGGGCAGGCCCGATGTCCGAGCGGGTGGTGAAGCCGGTCGCGCCACGGCCGAGACCCGCGACGTAGTTGGGCGGCGGCTTCGAGTTGAGGAGGTCGTACCGCGCCGGGCGAGCGGCCGGCGGCGGCGGGAGTGGCGGCGGGGGTGTAGGGGTCGGCGTCGGGGTCGGGGTGGTGCCGGACATGACGCTGATGAGCGAGCTGGTGTGGTGGGGAGGATGAGGGACGAGGAGCGTGGGGCGGCGACGGCGGCGAGTTTGGGACGGATTGGGGAAGAATTCCCCGATTCGGTTTTGCGTCAGAGTCGTGAACGATGAGTGTGGATTATTACCGGGTTTTTTTTTTTTTTTTTTTGATTGAGGCGGTGGCGAGTGAGGCGGTGCTGTTGCAGCCCATGTGTAAACTGTAAACCAGGTAATTTCCCAAAGGCAACCAAACTGTTTCTAAAAAAAATAACTTTGTCGTTTCTAGAAAAAAAAACTTTTGCACAACAACGATGCATTTTAATCGTTGAAGAAAAACGATGCATTTTAGTCATTACATTTATATAGTAATAACGCATTTCAAAAAAAGATTCTTTAAAATCAACCTCAAACGTAATGTACATCATGAGAGAATTAAAAAAAAAATGCAATTTTACTGATTAGAGGAGGTGAAGGCGGTTTTAATAACTAAAATGACAAACAATAGACAAATTTAATTGATAACGCAAGAAAGCCCTAAATTTTACTCTTGTTATCTAGTGAGAGGGCTTGCCTAATTTCTTAAGGGAACCAAACAAAAGCTGTATAAAAAAGTAAAGCACTCCAAGCAAACTACATGAATAAAACTGAGTTTGAGAGTTAGCCAAGGACAAGACACAAAATTTTATCCTGTGTGAAGGAATCTTTACATCCAAGAGATTTAATCGTACCACTTTAGTTTAAATCCTAAATTTCTCTAGCTATGTCGGGCTAGGGCTAAGTGGTGGCTAGCTAGAGCAGGGAGATGTGTACTTTAAAGAGATGGGTGGTCGTAAGTGATATGTTGTTCTTCCTCGACTAGCGGTATTTTTATACAACAAATTTGGGGAGTCGATTTGCCAATACAAAATGAAGTTCTCATCTTAGGGCATGGCAATGTGTCTAGCCCATAGAGTAATATGGTCATATCTAGTTCAAACGACACTAGTTACAACAAGATAACAGATGCACACCACAATAGATATATGTTTCTAGTGCAAGGGATAAAAAAAATTGTCTAGCCTCCCTTTCCTCGCACAATCAATGAACCTTGGTCTTGTTTAGATGGATAGGGCCAACTGTTAACATGTGGGTTAATTATTGTTTTTGTTTTGGAAAACGGTGTTTTTCTCCTATCCATAAGTTCATTTGTGATTTTATCTTTGTTTTTCAAATGGACAGTTTATCCCTTGATTCTACATCCATTTTTCTAGATTCCCTTGATTCTGCATCCATTTTTCTAGATTAGTTTAAGGTGTGCTCGCGCTGCTTAGGCGCAGGCCCTAATTCCTTCGTGACAACTACATGGTTTATTAAGTGTAGGTCAAGAACAACAGCTTGATGGATCTTTGAGAACGATCTCTAGCTCAACTGGCAAGCGTTGCATTTGAGCACACTACCCACCAGCGTTCGTTCGAACCTTAGGTTTGACACTGGTGCTCCCATCTAGATTTATTCCCATAATTATTTCAGGTCAACCTCTCTAACACGTGGAACCATAAAGGGATGTGTCTTTGTATCCGTGTATAGTTGTAGGTCTCTACCTGTGAGTGAGGTGTGCATGTGTGTGGTGTAAGTATGTGTCTGTATGTGAATAGATGCTACATTTGTAGCCAGATGAGGGGTGTCAAAAAAAGGCTTGACGGATCTTTGTAGCATAGGTCACTTCCACGAGTTCTTAAATGATGTTTTTTTTTCTAAACTGATCTTAAATGATCTTGACTAGAGCAAAAGGAAGGACCAACACCAGCGGGCATGTGACGAATTGACCATGTCTTCATCACAATCGACTTGTGCAATAATTATGCAGTCCGTTTTTAATCCCCTCAAGTATCCTCGAGTCTTCCACTACAACTATGGTTAAAATAGTTCTACACCGCCAAAAACTACAAGAGAACTAGTCAACATTAGCTTGGTCCAAAAACACCAAGAACAAGTCAACATTGCCATCATGTGAACAGAATCTTAGTCTTTGTTAATGTTCTCAAAGTGCAGCGCCTTGAGGAAAATATTTCACCGGTAGCCTCGAAGACATCTTTGCTCTCGGGACACCAAAGGCGACTTCAGCTCAGCACCTTCTAGACTACTACATGTATCCTGAATTGAGTTCAGCTTGGGCAAATGGTGCTAGCAAGTGCCCCTTCCGAGATACCTATATCAGAATATATTCTATCAAGTGTCTCGCTGAAAGCATAGTCCGTGAGTCTCGACAAAGAGCGCTTGTGGTCGCTCCGGGTCTAGGCATGTCCCACAAATATATATGGACAATTTATTTCTTAAAATCATGAAGCACTCAACAAAAATAACATTAATAAAGGTACTACTATCCAAATTTTTGTTAGTGCATCTTACGACTATGATGCCTTCACGAATTCGCTTCACCTCGACCCAAGTTTCAGGACGATGCGCCACACATTCTCCAACTCATCATTCGACTTTTGAGGCCAATATCGTGTGTGGTTGACCTCTACCAAGGCCCGGACACCATCACCTTTGTTCCATTTTTTCTTGCTCTTTAGCCCAAGCCTCCTCACCCTGCCCTTCATTATCCTTGGTCCATCATCACAAGCCTTGGCCTTCACCCTTCATGCCTCTACATACCATGTTGCGCCTATCACCTATGCATCACAAGCTAAGAGACACAAAACACACAATACATACACATACATGGAGTAAGGCATATGTCAACCTGAGCTAACTAGACTTACACCATATAAGTGATTTTTTTTTGACACCACCATATAAGTGATTATAATTGATGTACAAGAGAGAGCACATGAACATCTACGACTTGGGAATGATGATTTTCCATGTGTGTGTCCCTATGCATGGTCAACGTTGGCAGGCCAGACGCTTGCCTAAAAAAATGAAGGAAAAATGTCAACAAGCTCACGTAGGATCGAAACCTTTGAAATGATTTTTGTTTCTTTCATATCCTAACGGCAATTTGACCGTGCACCATTTTGACTTTATTTTGCATGGCACAATTGTTCCGTTCCCATATTCCATGGCAGTTCCATGGTATAGCTACTTTCTCACGCAATAATATAACCAAACTATGTGGTTTAGTTTCTGTCACTCTCTCCCCATTCTAAGCAAATAATAAGCAAGTCGAACAGATGCAACCTTTTATTATACAATACTTCCTCTATCGTGAAATTGTAAGTCGTTTGATTTTTGCCTAAGTTTGATCACTCGTTTTATAAAAAAATCCATGCAAAAATAATAAAAAAATTAAGTTATTCTTTAAGAACTTTTATTATAAAGCAAGTCACGACAAAAAGAAATTATATTTGGCACAAATTTTTTGAATAAGACGACCAATCAAACTTGGTGTCAAAAAAAAGTCGAATGGAGGAAGTATTTCCTAATTTATTTAGCTAACCATCTGGTAAACAGAAACAATCATGGCATGCATTGACTATATCGTCTGGACACGTAACTAAAATATCAATTTGTGCAAGAGAAACAACGACTTTGCGGATCAAGATCCCGTGGAGGGCCTATTCACACTAGATCGATAAGCAGCGGTCGCATCTCAGCCATTTATCTGATGAGGAACGGTAGGATTAGGAATCTTCTTTGTCCCTCCTTTCTTCATCTTTTACTATCACAATTCACAAATGAATATAACGTGCAAAAAAAAAAAAAAGAAAGCATATACTAATAAGATGAATCAAAATCGAAGTTTGCTGAATTGTCAGCCATACAGATCACATACATGTTCGCATACTGAATATACTGAATTCATCTTCTGCTGTATGTTGCTAAATTCATATAAACTTACATTTTTTTTTTGCGAAACATAAACTTACATTTCTATTCTGATAAAAATACCAATCATATATCCCCCAACGGAGCAATGATTATTGACATCTTGAATAATACTTGAACTCTGAAACTGAGAGGAGAGAAGAAGGTCGATAAAAAAACAGCAAATTGTTCAGGTAAGTTGAATGTGTTTGAATACTAGAACTTTCAGCATCAAGTTAGGAGTTGCAGCCACTCTGCAGTCAGTTCTACATTTCGTCAGTAACAAACAATCACCCGCCACAACTCTGGGCGTGTCATGGTGCGGCAACTCCGACTGCGATCACCTGTAGCCTAGCTGTTCTGAAAATGGCGCCAAAGCACAGGACCTTTCCCTCCAAAAGAGGTCAAAGAAAATGGGAAGGTAGCAGCCCTCATCCCAACCGTTCCCCACCTGATGAATAGCTGAGATGCAACCACTGCTTATCTTGCAGTGTGAATAGGCACTGCACAGGATCTAGGACTTTGTGACACCCTTGTCTGTTCTGTTCTTGATGAGGCATGGCGGCGCATGATTTATTGATTGATTTTTGGTAGGTTCTGGTTGTTCTCCTGTGAACTGAGTCATGGTTTGTGCATGCTATACCCAGACTTATTAATTTTATGACCTGCACCTTTTCTCCCATGATCTGTTGGAAGTTGGAACAGGTCCCAGACCCACTCCTCAGTCTTCTCCACAGTTATTTATATTAGCCCACATTGGGGAGAAGAAATGGGCCTTCTATGCATGCATTGATCAAACTCTGGCTTCCTATTGCATATTTCCATCCTGAACCAGCCAGAGAACTTGCATTATATATATCTAGTCTGTGCTCTCGTGTAACTTGTGAGAGCCATCGAGGGCGCCAAAAGATGGAGGTGATATTTTCTGCCGCGTTTGGCGAACTTGCTGCAAGATGCCTATCCTTCCTCATCAACAAATACTGGGCAACATCACCCGGGCTGTCCGAAGAGGAGAGCTTGCGGCGGCTAGAGCGGGCTCTACTCCGGGTCGCCATCGCCGTCGAGGAGGCCGAGGGGAGGTTCATCACCAACGCAGCAATGCTTCACCAACTCCACTCTCTGAGACAAGAGATGCACAAAGGCTACTACCTGCTTGACAAATTCCGGTACGTCAATCGTCGCAGAAACGACGGTCGAAAGGTGAAGCATCATAATCACAACGGATCTCTAGCCTTGTCGTCTGCATCCGGCAATCCAGGCAAGCATTCTCCTCCCTCTGATACTGCTAGGCTGCCCTCAAGGGAGTTGAAACTGATGCTTGATAGTGTACTTAGCATGGTGGCTGACATGCATGAGTTTGTAGCTTTTCTGAAAGGCTACCCTCCAATGTGTCGTCAGCCATATAGCATGCACCTGCTACTTGAGAAATGCATGTTTGGTCGCCATGCCGAGATGTTGCGAACCATCTATTTTTTGTTGCAGAGTTAGCCTCCTGGTGAATGCAATCTGGGTGTCCTGCCAATCATTGGCCAAGGAAAAGTTGGAAAGTCCACATTTGTTGAGCATGTTTGCTACGACACGAGGGTGCGTGATCACTTCTCTCAGATTGTATTTTTCAGTGGAGGCAATAATAAGCTCAGAACAGAGGAACTATCCACTCCCAAGGATGGAGGCATACTCAAGCATAGAAATCACACTCTAAATGAAGAAAAAATACTGGTTATAGTGGAGCTAGATGGGGATGATGGTATTGATGATGATGTGGCATGGAGGAGGATGTTCGCCGCCGCTCGAAGTTTCCTTCCTAGTGGAAGTAAAATCATAATCACTGGAAGATCAGAGAAACTAATGAACTTTGGAACAACACAAGCTCTAAGGCTAAACTTTTTGTCTCGACTCTCGAGAAGCATGCTGGTACTTCTTCAAGGTGCAAGAGAATCAGCGCAAGAGAAATATATTGCTCATCACACACAACCTTACTTTACCATCTAATCCGCTGCAAATGTCACTTTTGCCTATGACCCTATAATCAATTATAACTCTACAAAACCATACCTTTATTCATGGAAACAGAGCAGTTCCATCTACAACTCTTCGAAGTTACAAAGCGTGTCATCTACTACTCTTCTTACACTACTACAAATAATCTTTTATAAGACATTTCCATTTTATTAACCATGGCGGTTTAAAAAACCACCACGATTAATGCCTCAATTTACCGTGGTGGTTTTTTAATTAACCGTGACGGTTAATTATAAAAACGCCACATAAATTGATTAACCGTGGCTGTTGACACCAGATTTTGGTCAAAGAAGGTCCGCCCCAGAAATCGTGGTGAACGAAATAGCCGGCTTCAAAGAGCATGTTTTGCCGGGGAAAGATGGAAGCGCTTAGCTAAAGTTACGCCATCGTGGTCCGACTGAAGACAGAAAGGAAGGATTGGAGGCCAAGTTATCTTCGATTAGGGTTTATTTTCCATGTAAATCAGAGTCGTATTCTATTATGACTCGTTAAGCTTTGGGCTATAAATATGTAAGCCCCGTCTATTGTAAAAGGATATTCAATCAATCAATACAAACAACAACCGACATTTGTTGACGCATCACGGACCCGATTCGGCTGTTTTAGCCGATATGATAAACACTTTCAAGTGATGCACGCATGGGGATCTATCATAGCTTGGATGCGCCAGAGGTTTACAGTAGCCATGAACGTTTGACAGTCGGTTGCGGTAGACTTGAGGATTCCCAATGTCTAGGCATCGAACAACTCATGCGTGCATCCCATTTTTAGTTGTTTTCAGATATACACGAGCCTTGTATGAGTATAGATCTATTTTAAATATTAGATGATCTAGCTTTACATTTTGAGTTTACTGAAGCTCGCTGGCCATTAGACCAGGTGAATGCAGATTTGGCATGTTTAACAAAAAGGGCTAGTTGAGACCGCCGGCCTTTTAGACCAGTCTCGATGAATCTCTGCTTGTTTGCTATCTAGATCGGTATATATAAATGCATTGCTTGTTTGTATCAAAGGCGAGATTGTTCATATTTTCCGCATATATGTTCATATTTATAGAATGTTTTCACCATTCATGTTATGCCAAGTTATGATAGCCGATCAAATAGACACATTCGATCGAATGTAGTGAAGGATTCTGCCATGTTTGTTTACATACATCCAATAACTTATATATGAGTCGGCTATTTTGATGTTTATGCTTTATACTTATGTTCATTTGGCCGGTTCCATGAGTTTTGTCGGTCAGGCATGATTTCGGCTCTCTGAGTCACCTTTTTGGAACTGTCTGGAAACACCCGGCATGATCCGCTCGTAATTACTGATAAGCTCTCTTCTATTTGTCAATTACAGGGTCAAATTGACTGGCACGTCCGGAATTCGCAGGCTCAATCCTTCTAGTCTGCCTAAGTGTATTTGCAAGTAGTCTGACCACTTTTTGCGTCAACAGTGGCGGTTTTTATAACTGGCCTACCACGGATAAAAAGCCTAGTGCACTCTGATTTACAAAATCCCATCTCGAACCATTTATAGATTCTAGTATATATACAACACCCTAACCCTAACTCTCTTTCCACTTCTCCCTCACCTCACCTAGCCAGCCTCCACACTTCTACCCATGTGCCCGACACCTTAGCCACCGCATCACGCTACCACTTCTCCCCACGCAGAATCCGCCTTCCCTCGCCCGAAGCACGTCGTGCCCCGCCTCCCAACTCATCGCCCTCTCACATCCCTCCTTCTCACTCACTAGCGGCGCCCAACTCCTACGTACGCGGTGCCCCCTCCCCTCTGGCCGCGCGGTGGCGGTCGTGATCTAAAGGAAGGAGCACGGATCCATGGCGGGCAGATCAAGTGGCTAGCCACAAGGTTAGTTCACCATGTCCTTTCCCTGTTCCCTTCCTCGTTCCCTTCCCTGTCTCATGGTCACAGTCGTCCCCTTCACATCCCCATTCCAGATCTGGTGATAGGCAGATCCATGGAGCTACAGGCAGCGCGGCGGCAGGCCCTCCTCCTCTGCCTCCAGATCCGGTGAGCGGTGTTGCAGGTGGCGGGCCCTCCTCCACCTTTAGATCCGGTGAGTAGCACTGCGGGCAATGTAGCAGGCGGTTCTATCGAGCAGCGGCGGTGGCCCCCTCCCCTCAAAACCCTAGCGGTGGCGTAGGGCGTCGGGGGCCCATATCTAGGCCCAGTTAGATCCGCATCTGTTTTTTCCTTGTTTTTTTATTAACCGCGGCAGGCATTTAAAATCTCCACGGTAAATGTCCCATTAACTGCAACCTTAGCTTTGTGGTGGTTCAAAAACCGCCACGGTTAATGAGAAATGCCACCCACGGAAAACATTTTATGTACTAGTGTTAGCGCCTAGTGTCGACCTACTCTTTCGCGCATTAGAGGGCAAAGACATAGCCGACCGTGGGGATCACTCCCGCCCCTTAGCCTTCGCGCTTCCTGAGGAGGCGGGAAGGGGGCGAGGGCTTCCCACAGATGAGTCAAGAACACAAACGAGGAGCGGGAGGCCTCCGGCTCCGCCCGACCTTCGCCGGAGGGCCGAGGGTCGGGGAGATCGGAGGGCGCCCGGGCCTCCGAAAGGGGAGGGGTCAGACGATGCGTGAGGTGAGACGTGGATGCAATAAAAACGAGTAAATGGCACTTAAACTGGCCAACAACCGATCCTATTCCCTGAGCCCGTACCCGGGTATTTATAGGAATACAAGGGGTCAGAGGGGCTAATTTACAATTTAGTACATGGTAGGTAGGAGAACACTCACTTACAACTGGGCCCCCACAGGGGCAAGCTAGTAACTATTCATACAAGGTTAGTACGGAAATACACGTGTGACTTCTCCCCCCCCCGGAGTCGAGGGTTTCCCCCATGCCGCCGCCGGCACCGAGCTATGAGGGGATGACTCGGGAGGGGTCCCTCCGCTAGCCTTTCCCGCCGCTTGGGCTCGCCGCTGAGAGTTCCCTCCGCCGGCGCTCCCCCATTGCATATGGGGCTACTTCGCCTTGGCTTCTATTGCCGATCCGCGGAGGCCATTCTTGACGGAGGAGTGAATGCTTCGCCCGACGTGTCTTGGCGGAGGGTCCCGCCCGCCCCGTCGATCCCGCAAGGCTCCACGACTTATTAACGTAGATTAAGTCTTGGCCCCCTCGTGAGAGGCTGCCCACGGAGCCGCCGGGGCCGGCGAGGGTCGCCTCCCCAACAGCAGCCCCTCGAAGGTCCGGTTCCTCCGAGGGGCCCGAGCAACGAAAAGTCCTTCCTGAGGGTCCCGCAGGGTGGTGGTGTGTTTGCCACCCCATGGGCCCTTGCCGCCGGCGTCCCCTCGTCGCCGTGGGCCTCGGAGGTGGGCCTCGGCCCTCTTGCTTCTCCCCGTGTTAGGGTTTGGCTGCCCTTGGTCGGACGCCGTTGGTTAGTTTGGGGAGTGGCGTGGATCGGGGTGGACTGTGTTTGTTTAGAGGGTACGGATGTTGCTCGTTTGCCCGCATGGGGCGGATCGGAGGGCCCGGGCGTTGTTTTGGGATCCGGGCGTGATCTTCGGGGTTCACGGCCGCATTCCGCTCGCGCCCCCCACCCCGTCCCGGACTATAAATATGTACGGTTGGTGGGGTTAGGGTTTGTGCTCTCCTTTCGCTTTCACGCTCTTGCTTTCGCCTCCTTTCACGCTCTCGCTTTCTTCACTGCGCCGCCCTAGGTTCGCCTGCTCTTTTTAGCGGAGGCCCCCTTTTGCTGCGGAGGGTCCATCGATGGTTCGTACCAAGGATACCATGAGGCCCAAGACCGTTGTCGAGTGCCTCGAGTTCCCTGAGCAAGAGCACCGACGCATCCCCCGGCGGCGTTCGGAAGGAGCATGAGTTCTTCCACAAGAAGCGCCCGTGCCCGGAGGGCGAGATCCGGTGCCCCGCCCCGAAGCCCGGGCGAGGTCATCGTCTCGAGGAGTTCTTCCACACGGCCCGCTTCCCGCAGGCGAAGCCAGGTCTTCGCGGGGTGTTGCGGAGGTTTAACCTCCGCTTCCATCGCCATGGCGCCGCGCTTCCCGCCGCCCGATGACGTATGTCCGGGCGCGTGCCGCCCGCGTGGCCGAGCCGACGGTGGGACGGCTTCATCGGAGCCCACACCGTGCTACCACCGGCGCACCATCGTGGCGACGGAGGAGGAGGTCTTCCGCGCCCGACGGCGTGTGCAGCCATCCCCCGCAGCCAGGTGGAGGCTCCGCCACGGCGCAGCCGGAACAAGTGGAGGCCGACCGGGCGGAGTATTGGTTCTACTACCGCCTGAGGGCGCGGAGGGGCTCTATGGTGATCCGGAGTCCCCCAACCCGGCGAAGGTGAAGCCGGTGAAGACGGTGGAAGCTACAAAGGAGTTGGACGCCCTTCGCGCCATGTCACGCCATGTTCGCGCCGCTGACTTGGTGGAGGAGTTTGCGGCGCGCAGTGTGCCGGGGGCGGGGTGCCCTCCGTTGAGGTCGCTGACTGGTTTGAATACGCCCCCTAAGGGGCTGAAGTCGCTGAGGATTGACCTCGAGAAGGTGTGGCTTGAGCCGCACGAGGCGGCGAAGGGTGACAAGGGGAGTTTGCCCTGGCCGGTGAGGGCGGAGGCCACCGCCGCTCCGACTTTCATCATCGGAAATTGGAGTCGCCGGAGATCCGGGCGGATCCGCCGCCTCGCCGATCGGCCGGTGAACCGGGTCGCCGATCTTCTTGAGGTCGAGTACGAGGACTGGCCGACCGAGGCCGACGCCGACGCCATGGACGCTGGGAAGAAGAGGCGGGGGTCCGCAAGGCCAACGCTCGGGCCGGGCTCGAGCCCCCCGCGGCGGGGGCGCATACGTCCGCTGCCCCCACCCGCCGCCCGGGAGGGGCGGGTTCTTCAGGGGCCGGCGGGTCTCGCGGGCGGACCGGCCGCTTCCCTCATCTCCGACGATGAGGATGAGGCGGAAGACGCGAGGCGACGCGAGGTGGGACGCGAGGAGGAGGCCTCCCGACAACGGCTCCGACTACGAGGAGCTTGAGGAGAGGAGCCATGGCGGCGGGCCCTCCGAGGAAGAGGAGGGGGGACGGCAGAGACGACGGCGGCGAAGGCGGTGGCGGCGGAGCATATCTGGCGTGGGCTCGCCGCATGAGCACGCGGGTACCCCGCCCCTATCGGCGATGCCATGTGTGGGTGGGGGCGAGATTTTGACGACCCTCCGAGGCTCCCCGGGAGTGGGAAGGCGCCCTGGGAGCGGAGGTCCCTCCGCTGCCTTATGTGGCGGAGACGATCGGTATCGACGACGCCGACGTGGAGCTTCATACGGGTGCGGACCTTCGCGACACCCCCTTCGCCAGTTCGGAGGTCGAGCGGAGGTTTATTGGTCGCGTCTTCGACCACGTGCGCCTACCGGAGGCAGAGATGCAGGTGGCGAACTCCCCTCCCCCGATATCCATGAGGATATCAAGGTGAAGACGGCGAGCCGCGGTGCCGGGCGCAGGGGGCGGCCATCCGTGAGGGCCGACTCCGCCGATCACGCTGACGCCCGAGGAAGGCCTCTAGCGAGCTCAAGGAGAGCCGGCGGGAGGCCCGTGGGCCAAGGCGGCCGCCGATGAGGCGGAGCGCCCCGGAGGGAGGTGGCGGACCTCAAGGAGGGTGCGCGGGTTCTCCGGCTGGAGAATGAGCGCCCGACGCCGGAGGCGGGGAAGCGCCAGGTGACGGGTGACGGCTTTGGCAAGAGGCTCAATGATCTTCAGCTGTCTTGGTATACGGAGGCGAGGCCTTTCAAGGCGGCGCTTGACGCTGTTTGGCGAGTCGGGGCCGCTTCTTCCGCCGCTTTGTCGAACCCTGACTCCTGCCCCTTTGTTGGCGCCCTGGATGCGCCGGAGGTGGGAGAGTTGCCGGGTGGTGGCTCGCGGCGGGCGGACTTCGGAGCCAGAGCGCCCGCTGCCGCCGAGGCCCTCCGCCATCTCGATTGCGCGACGGGAGCCGCCGGGCATGACCCGGCCGCCACTTCACAGCCCCGACGGTCGGGCTTCGGCGAGGAGCGGGGCGTGAAGCGTTCACGACCGCCTTTATCAAGCGCCGTACGAGGAGGGCGGGCGAGCTGGCTCGACTTCGCTTAAGGGCGATCTTGCCTGGAAGGCTGGTTACTTACTCGCTTACTTTTCTTGTTTGTTCGCTTTTTTTCCTCTTTGTTTGCTCGTTACTTCGCTGTCTTGTGTGTGTCGACTCTGTCATTCTAGGTCGCCACGCTGCCGCCGGGCGGAGGGTTCCCGTGGCGCCCGAGGAGATACAAGTCGCCGGACGGGTTGAGGTGCCGTGGTCGCCTGGCGACCGGGTGCCTCCGCCGCTGCCGGCCGTGAGCGCTATTCGCCTCGCGGCGCCCCCCGCCGCGAGCCGCCGCTTTCCCCTACTCTCCGCAAGATCTCCGATGACGCCCGCCGCCGGCCGTGCATCGGATGCCGCGCCGGCCCCCACCATGCCTCCGACGACCCTCCGGCTGCCGATGCCGCTGTGGCCTCCGACGCCGAGGTAGCTTAGGGCTCTTTTTAGGTTAAGGGTGGTTCATTCGTCCTAGATCGCTTGCTCATACGTTGTCAAACTCTTTGGCCTTCGGGCTTTTTAAAGTTGAATGATGAATGGATGGCCTTGGTGGCTTCGCTACTTCTCGCTTATTTGTTGCCCGCCCCGCGGGCTTGTTTTTGCCTGAGCCGGGGTAATAGTGCTTAATGAAAGTTATGTTGGCCGCAAGTAGTACCGGGGCCTCAGGCGAGGGTACTTAGCGTGGTTCCGCTGATGATGAATCGTTAGGATGTGTTTATCTCGGGGGAGACTTGGGTTCATGCCCTGCAGCGGTTTCCCGGGTTGCCCTTCGAGCGATTTTGGTGGGGGAGGGTTCGGAAGTATGATATAGCCAATCAGGCTTCGGAGGCCTTCTGGCGGTCTCATGACTTGACGAGCCGCCAAGTGGAGCGAGTTCTCTTCGGGGCTGGCCCCAATGCAGCCGTGGTGGAAGATGACATTGAGGATGATGAGGCCGTTGCCATCGCACTTGGTCATGCCGCCTGTTGGGTCGATCGCGGAGGCCGAGTTGTTGTTCCGAAACAGGAGGATGTGGGCTTCGAATGGAGCGACATGCGGAGGGTGTACCGGCGTCGAGTGTTGAGCGGTGATCTTCCACTTGTTGTATCGGAGCCTCCGATACCGGAGGTTTGTGATCCTGTTGACGAGTTGGTGGAGGTGGTGGATGTGGAACGGTTTGTGGAGCGTGTTGCGAGGGTGTTGGTTAGAGCTGTTTTACACGGGGTTGTGACTGCTGTAGCGGAAGAGGTGTGTGCCGAAGGCCTGTGACTTGTTCGCCCTCGGGTGGCTTATGTACTTTCGTTGCTGTCAGTTGAATAATGATGTAATGTACCTGAGGAGGGTTATGTGTGTTTGCTGCCTGGTCTTAGTGGAATGACTTTGGCTCTGTCGCTCTATGTATTTTTGAGCGGGGCTGGGTCCTTTCGTCAGTAGCTGCGTAACACCGCGACGTCCCCTATGTTCTTTAGGTGCGAGACTCGCGTATGTTGAAGGTAGCCGCGTTTGACGGCGGCGTCCCCTACGTTCCTTAGTGCGAGGCTCGCGCGTTGCGAAGGTAGCCGCGTGAAACAGCGGCGTCCCTATTTTCCTTAGTGCGAGGCTCGCGCGTTGCGAAGGTAGCCACGTGAAACAAATGGCGTCCCCTATTTTCCTTAGTGAGGGCTCGCTTCTGAAGGTAGCCGCGTGAAAACAGCGGCGTCCCTATTTTCCTTAGTGCGAGGCTCGCGCGCTTGCGAAGGTAGCCGTGTGAAACAAATGGGCGTCCCCTATTTTCCTTGGTGCGAGGCTCGCGGCTGTTTTAAGGTAGCCGCGTGAAACAAATGGGCGTCCCCTATTTTCCTTAGTGCGAGGCTCGCTGCTATGGCGGTGGCCGCGAAACAAATGGGCCCCCTATTTTCCTTAGTGCGAGGCTCGCACACGGCTGTAGGTAGCCGCGTGAAACAAATGGCGCCCCCTATTTTCCTTAGTGCGAGGCTCGCCTTAGTGATAGGCTCGTTGCTACTTAAGGTTTGTTTGACCGATAGGGACTCAAG
Organism: Hyparrhenia diplandra; assembly: GCA_015847255.1. Classification (NCBI taxonomy): domain Eukaryota; kingdom Viridiplantae; phylum Streptophyta; class Magnoliopsida; order Poales; family Poaceae; genus Hyparrhenia; species Hyparrhenia diplandra. The sequence goes on along the minus strand of JADLZK010001620.1, from coordinate 114,820 downwards.
CACTTTTATTGCCTTATTTCATTACAAAGTTCTTTTTGGATCGCTGAGGGTCCCTTTTGGGCCACAGGTGGTTCCTTGTTGAAGCTTGCGTTGCCGGGATGCACCCTTGTGTTCCTCGCGAGGTCACGCCCCGTCATCCGTAGACTTGGGTGAGGACGGCCCTCGGCGCGAATTGGGACTCTTGCGAAGGTGGCTTCGTGGGCGGATCCTCGCGCTTTGGCCGCCTATCCTCGTGAAAGGCGGTTGTTCGGGTTATCGCTGTTGTGCCACCTTCTCACGTTCGTGTTCGTGGGCGCCTTTCCCCCTCCGAACTTTGATTCCTTTGGTGGAGTTGCCCACGGAGAATGTTACATTCTCCATTGTGGTATCTCCTTCGAAGGACTCTTCGCTCTAGGCCGGGCCGTGATTTGTGCGAGGGTTCCTTGAGCTTTTTGCGAGGTGCTCCCGGGCGGCTGGCGTTGTTGGTTGCGGGGAGCCGAAATGCTCTAGTTTGTTTACATTGGGTCTTTGTTGATTTGTGGGGGCTGGCGGGCTTTGGAGCCTTGGGGATACCCTTGCTACTGTTGCTCTTCATTGCGCTTCGCAGTCTGCCTAGGGGGGTGGGATCTGGTTTACATTTTCCATTGTGGTGCCTTCGCTGGTTTAGGAGGGTTGGGTTTTCGGAGGTATCCTGGCATCTGCCTTATGGGATCGGGGTTTGGCTCGGGGTGGTGGCATGGTGGTGTATGCGGCTGATGGCTACTTTCTTCGTGACACGACTTGGGGAGGGGGGAGGGGGGGTAGGCTTGGTTTTATAGTGCTCCTGAAGGGTGCTCCTGCGGATGTGGTTCTTGGTGTTGGGTGGGTGTCATAAGTGCTTAGAGTGGTTATGGTTTGTACGACGGAGTTCTTGCCTTAGGTGGGTGATGTCTTGAGGTAGCGGAGGAAGTTAAGGCTGTACGGCGGAGGTTTTGTCCTTGATGGGTGATGTCTTGAAGCGGTGGTGGGAGTTAAGTCTGTACGGCGGAGGTTTTGTCCTTGGTAGGTGATTGTGTTTTTGATGTTGAGCCCCTGGCAGAGGTGCCTGGGTCTCTAATTTCGAAGGGTGCCAGATGTACCCGTCGCGAGCCCCTGGCGGAGGTGCCAGGGCACCCGAGTTTTGTGCGCCTCCGCGCGGCTCATGCCCTGGAGAGCGCGGGGCTTTTCTTTGCGAGCCCCGGGCGGAGGTGCCGTGGCGCCGACTTTTTGTGCGCTCCGCGGGTCTCATACTCGGGAGAGCGCGGGCGTTTTCATTGCGTGCCCCCCGGCGGAGGTGCCGGGGTGCCCGATTTTGTGCGCGCTCCGCGGTCTCCTACTGAGAGCGCGGGCGTTTCATTGCGAAGCCCCCGGCGGAGGTGCCGTGGTGCCCGACTTAGCATAATTTAGAGTGAGGAGTATTCTTGTTGGTTTGACCGAGCCGGGGTGTGCCTTGCGCTGCCCCCCGAGCGGGGCAATCCCAGCTACCTTCAAGGCCGATGAGGGGGCGGGTGGCGCCAAAAGCCCCTTTCGGTATAGCCGTGTTGCAACTTTCTCCGATGTGGGGGTAACTAGCCAAAGATATATTAGATAATGGTACGCCTCATTAAAAACCTTGCGCCCTTCGCAAGGAAAAAGAGTGCAGCCCGAAGTTGTTCATAATCTTAAGTTCGAAAGGAAAACCCGAAATGGAAAAACGGGTAATGCCCCTACACCGCGAAAGTGCCCGGTACATTGCACCGCTTAGGGGTAGTACTTGGAGGTCGCCGACGCCCATGTGTGGGGAGGTCGTGGCCTTCGAGGTCTTGTACTCTTCGTGATGAGGTACGGGCCCGTCCACTTGGCGAGGAACTTGCCAGCCATCTTCGCTCGCGCTCCCCGATCAGACAAAGTCTCCGACGGAGATTGTGCGGAGGTTGAGCTTTTTGTTCCTCCATCTTGTTGTCTCCTCCCGGTATGCGCGGAGGTTGAGGACGGCCATGTTTCTTGTTTCTTCGAGGAGGTCCTTCGCAAGAGCCTCATCTTCTCGTGGGGGCTTCGCCGGTGACCCTTGGCGATGCATGCTTTAGCTCTTCCGGGAGGACGGCCTCCCTCCGAACAGAAGCTTGAAGGGCGTGAACTTGGTCACGCTGCCTCTGAGGTGTTGTGTGACCACACCACCGGAGTGAGCTCCTCCGCCCATTTTCCTCTTGGCTTCACGTGACCTTCGCGCGCGATACCCTCGCAAGATTATGCCGCTGGCTCTTTCAACGAGCCCGTTAGATCGGGGTGCCTTACGGAGGCGAAGTGTATTTTGGTGCCTATTTGATGGCAAAATTGTTTGAAGCCTTTGCCGCCGAACCGGGTGCCATTATCAATCGTTATGCTCCGCTGGGTTCCGGGTTTACGCACGATCCGGCCGCTAGAAGAACTTTTGTACCGCGGAGAGAGGTTATGCTTGCGTGAGGGCGGGCTTCGATCCATTTGGTGAAGTATTCGACCGCCACCACAAAGATAGCGGAGGTTCCCCTGAGCCGGTGGCATTGGTCCGATGAGGTCTATCGCCCATCGCCAAGGGGGCAGTGGGGACAGATGAGGGTTGCCTGAGCCCCGGCCCGTTGGAGTGGTGTGCCGTCACCGGCACCCTTCGCAGCGGCCCGACCAGTGTCCGCTTGCGCCGCTGAGTGCGGTGGGCCAATAGAAGCCCCGCCTCGAATACCTTTCCCACTAGTGCTCGGGGGCCGCAGCGAGCCGCAGATGCCTTCGTGGACCTCCGCCGCTAGATAGCGCGCCTTCGCCGGTAGATATGCACTTGAGCCATGGGGCGGTTACGGATGCTTTATATAGCTTGTTGTCAACTAGACGGTAGCCCCGACCTTCTCGCTCAACCCTTTTTGTTCTTCCTTAGATTGTGGCTCGAAGAGACCCTTTATGAATGCTATGATCGGGCTCTCCAATCTTCGCCGTGGATGGCGCCGACCGATTTCGAGGGTCATTTTCTTGATCGCGGGCTGTGAAGCACTTCAAGAACACGCCTTGTGGGAGCGGCCCGCTTGGGGCCGCGGCCTTTGCAGCCCTCGCCGGGCTTCGCCGTTATCTCGCCGGATATGGTCTTGGTTGTGACCCCCTAGGAAGAAGACCTCCGTCTTTCTTAATCGTGCCGTGTACTTCGCAGCTTCGGGTGCCCGCCCTGTTGTCCTTCTCGGCCGCTTTGAGACTACCTCCGAGTCGGTCTTGATGATAGCCCCGCGCGCCGACATTGCCCGAGCTTGTTAAGCGCCGCAGCACCGCTTCATATTCTCATCGTGTTGTTTGTGCACCGAAACTCTAGCCCGGGCCGCATATCTCGCCTTGACTCCGGAGGGTGAGGTGATAATGGCTGCAATGCCGCCTCGCTGGCTCCCCTGTGCCCGCCCTCGGTGTGCCGTCCCATACCGGGTCTAGATTCGCCGCCCGGGTTGAATGTGTCGGGGTCCAAATTCATGCGAGGAAATCATGAGGGCTTGGGACTTGATGGTCGTTCTGCCGATGAACCCGATTGCATGGTCTCCGATCTCGCCTGCCCACTTCGCTATTCCCGCCCACGGACTCGGGTTTCTGAATATGTTGTCGAGCGGAAAACTCAAGGGATGGTGATCTCATGTGCTTGGAAGTAGTGCTTGAGTTTTCTCGCCGCCATGACCACTGCGTATGCTACCTTCTCCAGCTCTGTGTAATTTAGCTTTGGCCCTTCGAGGGTTTCGGAAACGTAGTAGATAGGGGCCTGCTTGGACTGATGCCTGTCGTCTACCTCTTTGATGAGCACTGCGCTGACGGCATGGGGGGATGCGGCGACATAGAGGAGGAGCCCTTCGCTGGGTTCTGGAGTTGCGAGGGAGGTAAGGTTTTCGAGGTAGCGCTTGAGTTCTTCGAAGGCTTCTTGCTGCGGAGGCCCCCAACTGAACGGATCTGTGCCCTTCAATGTTTGAAAGAATGGTAACCCCCGCTCAGCTGACCTAGAGATGAACCTGCTCAGGGCGGCGAGGCGTCCTGCTAGTCTCTGGACCGACTTTCTGTTCTTCAGAGGCTCCATTGCGGTGATTGCTGCGATCTTCGAAGGGTTGGCCTCGATTCCCTTGACTGATACGCGGCAGCCCAGTAACTTGCCCTTGCTCACTCCGAATACGCACTTGGCGGGGTTGAGCTTTTAGCCCGCTTCGCGCAGCCTTGACGGCGGTTCTTTGGAGGTCCGTAATATGATCTTCCTTTTAGCTTGCTTTGGACTACTGTGTCGCCGACGAGGGCCGAGATGGCGCTTATCGTTCTCGAACACCTCCGCAGCCATACGCGGCGGCGACGAGCCGGGCGTTAGGAGGCCCTCGCCATTCTTCCGGGCAAAGATGTTCCGGGGGGGTTATGAAGTCGGTCTTTTCTTCGTCGTCGGTTCATCCAGATTTGATGGTACCCGAGAAACAATCCAAGAGTGATAGTCTCTCGCACCCCGCGGCTGCATCGACTAGGGAGCTGATTCGAGGGAGCGGAAAGTCATCCTTTGGGCACGCTTTATTGAGACTGGTGAAGTCCACGCACATCCTCCATCCGATGGGCTCCGCCGCCTTTGCTAAGGCTTGCTTTCTTCACCATGACAACGCTGGATAACCAAGTGGGTACTTGACCGGCGAATGACCTCCGCGCCCGAAGACGGTTCACCTCGCCGCGCAGCCGCCCTCCTTTCATCCGACATCTTGCGAGCTTCGCTTTCACGGGGTGGCGCTCGGGCCTTATGTTGAGGTGGTGTTCGATGAGGTCCCGACCGACACCCAGAAATCTTCCGCGACCAGCGAATACGCCGGAGTTCTCGCGAGACACCGCAGTAGCTCGCCGGAGGTTTGGTCCAGAGTGCGGATATGGTTACTTCTCGTTGGGGTCGGTTGAACAGCTCGACCTTTTTGTTTCCTCCGCCGGTAGAGCTCAAGGGTTGGCTTCACGACGCTCCTCGGGCGGGTTCTCATGCCTCTCCGGCCCCTCGCTCGAGGTTGTGGACGCGGCGCCGCCCCGGTGATACGGGCGCCTCCGCATTTCTCGCGGCGCTCGATTCCGAAAATGCTGATTATGCCGCTTGGGGAGGGCATCTTCAGCATAGATAGCTCGGTGAAGGACCGCGCCGCGCGTTGGTGACTCCGACCAAAATGGCGTTGTAGTTGTAGTATATGTCCACTACTTCGAAAGTGATGTTCTCTCGCCCCGTGAATGGGATCCTTCCCGAAGGAGACCGGGCAGGGTGATTTTTCCGATGGTCCCTACTTGCCGCCCTCCTCCGGCCGAAGAGGGGGTTTCCTAAGCAGTTGCAACAAGTTCCCCGCCGAGGCCCATCTTGTCGGCAGGTTGAAGCGAACGTAATGCACCGCGAGCTGCCCATGTCTACTAGTATTCTCGTAATCGGCCCAAACTCCGATGTTGGTATCGGCGACCATTGCATCGGTGGGGGGTAATCTCGAGCTTCATGTGGTTGGCGTTGAATGTGATTGGGATGTGCGACCACCGATCGTTGCAGGTGGGCCCCTCCGCACTCCACATGATGGACCCTCCGATAGTGCTCTTTTCGCCGCCGCTTGTTGCCATGGTCTTCGTTGGAGCCCCCGGTGATTGCGAGGATGACTCCAGGACGAATTCGGCTTGCTGACGATTGTCTGGACTTCTTGCTTCACTGGTGGGTGCGGGGTTGGAGGGGGTGCGGGTAGCGGAGGTGGCGGTGGCAGGGCCTGGCTGTGGTAGTTTGACTGCGGAGGCTCTGGGGGATGTGAGACTGCGGTATTCTTGCCGGTAGTATCGCGGGTCGGCGCCGGCCGAACGTGTTAGTGTGGAAAGCCGGGTAGTGGAAGCCCGTGTGCCGGGGCCCCGTAGTCAAAGGGAGTGAAGGTATAGTGGCCGGAGTGGGTGTTTGCCGGTTTCCCTCGGTGTGGTTAACTTGCCTTTGGGAGTTTAGCGGCTAGCTCTCGTCCATTGCCTCTTTCCCCTTGGCGGCGGCATGGGCATTGCTTGGTGTAGTGGCCTTTGCCCTCTCCGCAAAGAATGGCAATAAGGTTGTTTTTGCGTGGTCCGCGCCGGTGTCTTGGTTTGGTCCGGGGGTTCTTGGGGGTAGTTTTGTTTCGAGGTGGTCGGCTGGATTGCTCTGACGGCGGGTTATTGGCGATGGCTCGATCCCGACGGCCTCCGCCTCGGGTAGTTGTTCAGGCGCTGTGGGCGCTGCGCTTGGTACCGATTTTATGGAGGCCTGAAAAGCCTCTAGCTTCGCTTTGTGGCTGCTTGTCGGCCCCGCAATACTTGTCCATTATCTCGTGTAGCCGCGCTAGGGTTTTCGGCCGCCTCCGCCAATTTTTGAGTGACAGTGGACCTGGCGGATACAGCGACCACCGCCATGATGACGCCTCGATCGGAGACCCCCTGGTTCGCCTTAGTGTGAAGGAACCTTCGCCACCATTCCCGCAGGGGCTCGCTTTGGTTTCGTACTAACGCCTCGAGTTCCGTGGTCGTTGATGAGTTCGAGTCCACCCCTTGAAGTTTGCTCCTGAGGGCGCCCCGAGGTCCGACCAGCCTTCGATCGAGTTCGGGGCAAAGTACAAGATTATGATCGCGCCTAACTCCTCTTGCGATGATGACGAACGACTTAGCCATTGTGGAGTGATCTCCTCCTCGCCGCTTCCACAAATAAGCCAGAACTCATAACGAACTCCGCCTAGGATCGGAGGCTCCGCTGTATCCGGGCAAGTGCCGATGGTCAGATGCCGAGGCCACTCCGCGATTTGAAGTGCGAGGGAGAGCGGGATTTGGGATCGTATTGGACTTTATGGAGGCCGCCTCCCCGGGCGAGGTGCCCATCTCGCATCTTCGATGTGGCCGCCGGGTACACCGACTTATCCGAGGGTTGAGGGTGGTGGGTTCTCGAGATGTTGGTTGATTATGTTGTGGTGGTGGTGGGGTTGATGGAGGCGGGCTTGCCCTGCAGCGGGGGCCGTGGATGATCGCGAGGCCGCGGCCGCCCTCCGCCGCCGACTTTGCACCGCCCTCAAGCCGCCGGTTGATCCATGCTACCTGTCCCCCGCGGCCTCGCCCTGAAGGCCCAGCGCCGCCTCCGATCCGGGGCCCGGCAGCAGCCCATCTCTTTCTCGCGATCCGGGCTTGCAGGGCTCCTGTGGCTTGCTCCCCTTGCTCTGGGTCTCCTCTTCTTCATCTCTCGTAGCGCCTCGAGGAGCCCTTCGAGCCGGATCTCGCAGGGTTTGCTCGAGGTGGAGACCTCGCGCCACCGGCCGCCGGACCACCCCCCGCCCTCGCGGAGCGCCGCCTGCGGGACGGTGGGCCTTCTTCCCGGGTGACCTCCGATATCGGGACGATCGGAGGGTCCGAGATGACGGGTCCCCCTGCACCTGCAGCCCCTGGCGCGGAGCTGCCTGGTTGTGTGGTGACCGCTTGCCGACTGCTTGATGGGTCCGATCCAGCGGCGCCCCCCTCGGGGGGTGGGCTTGCCCTGTTGCGTCGCAGAGCGTCCGTTCGGCGAGTGACAGGCATGGCTTCGGGCTTTTCGTGTCGATCCCCACGGACGGCGCCAATCGTGGGGGATCACTCCCGCCCTTAGCCTTCGCCTCTGAGGAGGCGTGAAGGGGGCGAGGGCTTCCCACAGGATGAGTCAAGAACACAAACGAGGAGCGGGAAGGCCTCCGGTCTGCCCGACCTTCGCTGGAGTGGCCGAGGGTCGGGGAGATCGGAGGGCGCCCGGGCCTCCGAAAGGGGAGGGGTCAGACGATGCGTGAGGTGAGACGTGGATGCAATAAAAACGAGTAAATGGCACTTAAACTGGCCAACAACCGATCCCATTCCCTGAGCCCGTACCCGGGTATTTATAGGAATACAAGGGGTCAGAGGGGCTGATTTATAATTTAGTACATGGTAGGTAGGAGAACACTCACTTACAACTGGGCCCCCACAGGGGCAAGCTAGTAACTATTCGTACAAGGTTAGTACGGGAAATACACGTGTGACTTCTCCCCGCCTGGGAGTCGTAGGGTTTCCCCATGCCGGCCGCCGGCGCCGAGCGCCATGGAGGGGATGACCCGAGGGGTCCCTCCGCTAGCCTTTCCCGCCGCTTGGGCTCACGCTGCTTGGAGAGTTCCCTCCGCCGGCGCTCCCCCCCCATTGCATATGGGGCTACTTCGCTCTTGGCTTCGATTGCTGACTGCGGAGGCCATTCTTGACGGAGGAGTGAATGCTTCGCCGTACGTGTCTTGGCGGAGGGTCCTCTGCCTGCTGATCCTGCAAGGCTCCACGACTTGTTAACAGAGATTAAGTCTTGGCCCCCCGTAGAGAGGCCTGCGGAGCTGCCGGGGCTGGCGAGGGTCGCCCTCCCCAACACTGACCTCATTGCCACGGGTAGGGGAGTAGCTTGCCTACGCGGCCGCCAATAATGGTGGCTGGTGGAGGCAAAGAAAAGAAAGAAGGAAGACCTCATTGAAGGAATACTGGGACGCTACGCTAGCCGAAAAACAAAAAAGTTTCTACCCCAAAACCGTGAATTATTGCTAGTAGTAGATCACATGATAACCACTTGACGGTAGGTGTAGCGAAAGCATCTTCTCTGACATAGATGTGCGCTGCCACAAGACTATCGTGCGCACGTCCGTCCCTTCACGCGCGGTTTGTCCTTGTGCTTCGAATGCAGCACCCTGAGGTATCCACACGTATAGGGAGGTAGCATTGTGCCTCCGCACCGCTATAGGTCTACAAGGAGAAATGGGAAAGGGTGAGGGTGGTCCGCCAAAATGGCGTGGATCAACCCTAGCCCCACACCCACCTCACTTATATAGGCTGCTCCTAATAGACTCCCGAGCCGCAGCCCATTAGTAATCCTAAGCCTTGTCTAACTAGATCCAATCCGACTAGACCTCGCTTCCCCTTGTGCATGCGACCCTATGGGCTCACGCACACATAGACATGGCCCGAGTAATTCTACTTGAGCAATAGTGGATCGTGGCCTCTAGCAAGACATGTCAACTCCTATGCATACGCAATGATCATATCGCATCGAACCACCACAAAACTCACATACATGTTATTCTCTTTGCCACAGATATTTGGTCCACCTTGTAGGTTAACACTTAACCCAAGCACCCACCATGCATTTCTTGATCCAATTATTTGAGTGGTCCAGTTGATATCTCTCTCACAAGGAGAGGGGCAAATCCCATCTTGATTGACTACGCCTCATAGCATGCTCCCTGAAAAACCCGAAAACCACCTTTATAGCTACCCTGTTACAGAGTAATGTTTGATAGTCCCTGAGTAGGTTGTTTCACATCTTGAGTACATACGACAATCTCGTGTCTAAGGACATAACGTACATGACGTGTAAAGAGATTATAATAACATCTCATGTTGGGTCAATCTATCCCCATGTCATACATGTGCCCACACTATTAGTTTGACATCTCCATGTCCATGACTTGTGAAACATAGTCATCAACCAATACATGTGTTGATCTAGTATTCATGTGTGTTCTCACACGAACTCTGATCAGGGGAAATTATAGAATAACCATAAAAGTAAAAGAGTTTCACAAACAAATCACATAATTGCCAATCGATATAAGTTGTCTTTAATGGATATTCATGAACATATAATATATCATGGATACAACACAATATAATCATCTCTATGATTATCTCTAGGGCACATTCCCACTTTCACCTTTGACCTCGATGGCACCCGTAACACCTTCTCCAACATTTCGAAAGGGGCTCGCCGATCTTGATGACACCAACCGCATTCTTCGCTAACACTACGGCAAGGGGGAAGCCTTTCGACTCGGTGACGCGGATCGCCACCTCGCAAATGCGCGCCATCATTGACCTTCTTTGGCAAAGACACACGCCTATCTACCTCCGACCACTACCACCACTCGAAACGATGACCTCCGCTACTACGGCTACTTCAGCCGCAGAGAGTTGGTTCCGACAAGGAGAAGGCCCTCACAATAGCTAAGATGATCAGAAGCCAAGTTGCCGACCTTCGCAATTCACAAGTCGTCATCGTCATATCACCGCTTCATCATATCGCTGCTCCTAGAGCCCATCGCCAAAGACTATGATTGATCCGGGACTTGTGCTCTTGGGCATTTTTTTTTTTTTTTAGCGACTAGGTCTTGTTGTACCGCCAAAACCCTAGTAGCTAAGGGGCTACCGTTGGGGTAGGGTTGACCGTGTGCTACCCCCCACCCTTATGAAAAATGGCTCAAGGTAATAATAGGCCTAGGGGCCTGCTTGTAATTCTGTGAACTCGAGGGGTTAGATGGAAAACTTCCGCCTCACACCTCCTATATAAATAGAACCCAAGAGGAGGGAGAAGGGGACATTTCCCACCATTTCATGATTCCACTCCCACTCTCTCATTCCTGTCTAAGACTAGTGCCCGAGCATATTCTTCACACTAGAGAGGGTATCCTCGTCCGTTTGGGAGGGTACCTCCGCCACAACTGGTGAGGGCATAGCGAAGGCCTACACCTCAACATAAAATACAATTTTTGAGTTGTATGAGAAGGACAAATTCCACATGAGCCACATACCACTATGACTTGTATCACTACTGCTCAACAAAAATAAATCACTTATAGTTTTTGATAGGTAAAACCATTTGACATTAATAACTATGTCAGAGGGCAACACAAAGCACACAAATTAGTTGAACTAAGGTTTTTACCTTCATCATATGTATCCTTAGCGGAAGATATTAGAGTTAGGGCAACAAATGAAAATTAAGTAGCCATACCAGAAAATTCCTCAGCTGAAAGGATCTGTTCTTCATCTTGGTTGCTTTTAATCCACCACTGCCATCACCTGTAAACTGGATCAACCGCCCTCCGTACCGCATCGTAACCCATTTCAGCGTACGGTTCCATATCCTTTCTAATTTCAGGATCCTCTAGAATTTGATGCACAAAACTAATAGCAAACTTTGATAATCTTTCCTTGAACTCTTCCTTGTACCCAAAAGTGTGATTGAAATACCATCCCCCAATAAAAAACACCATGCAAATTATAAGAGCAACCATCATAGCAAAGAAAGGGCTCCATAAAATTGCATGCTTGAAAGTATTCCCTTTCTCAGTTCTCCTCCACAACCGATAAAAAAATGTTAATAGGGTTAAGAACATATATTGTAACATATGTTTCACAAGACAAAGAAAGGGAATTGTCAACTTGTAATCAAGGAACGTAAGGCTCTCCTTTTCATAGTGATTGTTTAGGAAAGTATTCCAATATACATGATTAGAAAGGACAACCCTTTTAACTTACTCTAGTATCAGAGATTGCTCATCATGAACAATCTTCATCATCCCTATCACTTTGGTGAACCCAGATGTTGCTGAATTGTGCGCAATTTTCGAATCAACTCCTCATAGATATGAATCTTGTTCTATATTGTACGTAGCCTCGAAAAGCAACCTGACTTGTCCTTACTGGGCCATGGTGGCATGGTTGATACAGCTCAGATGCTGCAGACGGAGGGGTTGAAATGTGGCCATGGCGATAGCACACCATTGTGAACAGAGTTGAAGGGGTCGCCGCAGCCATGGACCTTTGCTGCCGATGCGCTTGATGGAGTTGGCGATCTGAAGGCTGCCGCCGACGCCGCGGCCGGCGCTGAAGCGGCAGCCGTCGATCTTACTGGGGACGGTGTCACCAGCAACGCTCATGAAGTGGGAGTTCTTGCTGACGATGGCGTTGCCGCCGGTTCCCGGCAAGAGGGGGTAGGTGATCTTGGCAGCAACGGCGCCATAGCCGGTGCCGCCACCGGTGCCCGACGAGAAAGAGTCGGCGATCTTGCTAGCGATGGCACCACCGCCGGTGCCGATGATGTTAGGCGACGATCTCATCACACTGCGCGTAATCGACACAGCCCACCTTCCACAGGAGGGGAAGGAGGACGGGTCCCCATGGTAGTTTGCTGGATGTGGTGTCCGCAATGGGTCCCCACTGCTCCCGGCGTAGAGGGCGAGGCCGGTGGCCCCCAGCCCACGACCACTTCCGCAACCATAGCGAGTGATGTAGGTGGAGATGGAGGCCGCCCTCTTGCCTGTGATTTGTAGGGCGGCTATGATGGTGGCTTGGGAGCAGAGGCCAGCAGGTAGGGGTTATCGGCTTGGGATGCCTACCAGCAAATCGAGTCCGTTAAGGTTGCTGGTGAGCATAAAATCATGCCCTTAACAAGGTTTTCTATGGAAGTGAGTATTAGATGATTTGTAGATAACTATTGTATCATGTTGTAGTTAAAATTTCATAGCAATTGACCTTATGGTTTACAAATGATAGCTGTAGTTGTGGTGAGTACTAGATGAAAAAGTGTTCACCAAAGAAGATTTTGGTGCCCCCGTGGCAAATTGTCCCTAACAATTAGATACCAAAATGGTAGCCTTCTACTGCTTGGTTAATCCTCGGTGCACAAAACTGATATGCAGACAAATTTTGCAAACATTTTTGTGCCTGCTTTTTGTTGCAACTAAAGCCTGCCCTAGGGCCACTACTGTAATCTGACATGTGTGCTGCTGTAGGAAATTTCTATCATTTCTGTGGTGTTATAATTTGTATCATCCTAATCAAACAATAGTAACATAGGAATGTTGTTACATCAAAGTGTCAATTGTTACACAATTGCATACATTATTTCTTTGCATCTGCAGTGTTTGAAACTTGACTGGCTAAGTGAATGCTTCAAGAAGCTACCCAGTCACATGGCGATTTGATTTGTACTGCATGTTACATTGATGTAGCTGCAATTATTTTTTGATTGTAGGCTGGATACAGCAAAGGAGATGCCACATGGAAGACGAAGAAGCAGCTTGGACAGTCACTGGCGGAAAAGAATGTTGCAAAAAAGGAGATAGACGAAGTGGCTGAAATTAGAGCTTCACTTGAAACCATAAGGTAAAGGCACTGTGAGATGTCCTAATTTGGGTCTATCCACCTTATCGAAGTCCTTTAGTCGTGTCATCGAAGTTCTTCGATCCATAGCTTCGTGATTCGCCCGCTCGCCGCCGTAAGTCCCGACAACCCTCGTTATATGTTACCTAATAATCGATGGCGAGGTAGCTTTGCTAGGACCACCGCCTTCCGCATCAACCTTAGCATTTGGTTATCGGCTCTAGTAGATCCGCTAAGTCTAGTAGATTCATTAAGCTACCCGTGACGCTCATGCTCGATTTTCCTATGTTTTATATATGAACATACCTTTTACCCTATCGATTGATATGTACTTTGGCCTTAGATTTATGTTGTTTATGATCGTCTTTATGCATGATTTGCTTACTTTTATCATGGATGGTTTTTCACACATGCGTATTGGCCAGAGTCTATCAATCTAGATCTTTACATGTTGGGTTCCGATTCATCTATGCGTAGTTAGGGTGGACGACTAATAGATAACTCGCTGATTACCCGGTTTGTTTAGCCATGTAAACGCATCACGGACCCTCGATTCGGCAAATTTGAACCGATATGGTAAACGCTCTCAAGTGATGCATGCATGTGGATTTGTCATAGCTTGGATGCGCCAAAGGTTTATAGTAGCCAGGCATTCAGCAGTCGATTACGGTAGATCCGAGGATTCCCAATGTCTAGGCATCGAAGAACACATGCATACATCCCATCTTTAGTTGTTTTCGTGTATACGTGAGCCTTGCATGAGTATAGGTCCTGCTTTTAGGTATCGATGATCTAGCTTTACGCTCGAAGTTTACTAAAGCCCGCCGGTCGTTAGACCAAAGGTTGGCATTTGTTAAGTGCTAAAGGAATATGAAGGATTCTGCAAGCGCACGTAACACCTACCATTGTAGCTTTTCCCTAGGATGAGTATTCTAGAGTATCGTATCCACAGGGGAAGCTTTGACTAAAGAATTCTAATAAGTCACAATCATGTATCCACTAACTTAGCAAACCACTAGACTATAGTGAGGAGGTAATTGTTAAAGGATATCAAAACATAAAATAATAACCTACCTAAGATTATAAAAGAATAACTAAACTAATCAAGAGGTTAAAGGGAGAGATCAAGGTTCCCTGGGTACTTCTCTATTACTTAGGTTCTATGATAGCAATTACACTAATGCACTTTGGAGCAACGCATCCTTTCCAACTCTCGAAAAAGACCGGAAGAAGGTAGTTGGGAGAAGGCTGCCAAAAGCTCTACGAAACACAACCAACGTGGTGGACTACAAAGGCCTTACAGAGCTATCACCCCCGGGCTACCACAACTATCCGGGATTGGGCGCAACCTCGTAACCTATAGCCTAGACACCAAGTCTACACTATTGATTACTACTCTAGCTACCATGGATAACTAGAATCCTCAATACGAGCGGAGATCCCATGCAATAACATAACAACTATACTTAACCAAATATATGAAAGTAATGGAAGTAAATAGAGAAGATAAATATATGAATTATAAGTCTTACAAAGAAAGGATACAAGACATACCAAACTCTCAGACATCTCCGTAACTGGAGCATAACTCCACTCTCCTTACTCTTGATTAGATCTAAGTTAGATCTAATCTAGTTCTAATTACATGGCTAATCTATCTCTAATTACATGACTAATCTACTTCTAATCTACTTCGATTCACTAATCCCGCAGAGAGGTTATCCTTACATTGGGACACCTCTACAACCGAGAGTTAATGAATAGAATGAGATAGAATGAATTAGGGTTTAACCCTGGGGTCAGGGGGTCTTCTTATATAGGCCTTGGCGATGAACGATGACCATTGAATCAAACCGACCTTCAATAACGGTGTAGATAGATACAACCTCAAGGTCGGTTACAAACCGACCTACGAAGATGGGTTGATTGGGCCTCGGGACACTCAAGGTCGGCCTAAATGGCCCCGGGCGGCCGCCAAAGCCCTTGTGGCACAATCTTGTCTCCTTTCTTCCGTATCTTCTAGTGTCTTCTAGAGTGTTCTAGTCCACATTTTGGGTCGAAGTTACTTCACGGTTAAGTCTTGTCATCGTATGGGAGATATATTCGAACTTTCTCCATTCTTCTCTGCATTTATCCGTTAAGTCCCCTAAAAAGATATAAATCACCAAAGCTCGTGGAATTATGTTAGTAAAACCCCTAGTCTACGTTGATATTCATTTTACGCCCTTATTTCATGTTTAGTTGACTATTAATATTATGCTATAACAAAAGTCAACAACTAGGTGAACGTAGATTTGGCTTGTTTAGCGAAAAAGGCTAGTTGAGACCACTAGCCTTTTAGACCAGTCTTGACGAATCTCTGCTTGTTTGCTATTTAGATCTAGTCTATATAAATGCATTTCTTGTTTATATAAAAGGCTAGATTGTTCGATATTCCTCCTATGTGTTCATATTTATAGAATGTTTTTGCCCTTCATGTTATAATAAGCTATGAAAACCAATTAAACATACACATTTGATCGGTTATGGTAAAGGATTTTGCCATGTTTATTTACACATCTCCTACAAACTTATGCGAGTCGGCTTATTTTGATGTTTATGCTTTGTATATAAGTATGCATTTAGCCGGTTTCATGAGTTTTACATAATTACCGATAAGCTCTCTTCTCCTTGTTGATTGCAAGGTCAAATTGACCGCACGTCCGAAATTCATAGGCTCAATCCTTTTAGCCTGCCTAAGTGGGTTCGCAAGGAGCCTGACCACTTTTTGCGTCAACACATATAAGCGTTGACGGGTCCTTTTTACTACAACCGATCAAATGTGTATGTTTAACCGGCTATTGCAACTTGATATAATAAAAGGGAAACAAAATTATACTATGAATATGAACATATGTGAGGAATATATGAACAATCTCGCTTTGAACATAAAAGATGTAATGCATGCATGTGTTGTTCAATACCTAGACATTGGGAATTCTCGATCTATTCCAACCGACCGTCGAACGCCCGGCTATCCTAAACCTCGATGCATCCAAACCGATAGATCCACATACATGCAATACTTATGAAAGCTTAACCGTGTCGGCTAAAATAGTCGAATCGATCCATGAAGCATGAGCAAACAGATCTAAGTGCAACTAGAGCTTTGCATGGGTAATCCAAAGAAGCTATCTCGTTAACTCGGCCCACTCTAATCACATCTAGATATGTCCGAACCCACAACACGTGACGATCTAGATTGAAAGGTTCTAGCTAATAAGCACGTGAAAACAATCATCAATGGTAAAAGTAGACAACGCAAGCATTGAGACGATCATAATCAATATAAATCTAAGGCCAAAACTTAAATCAATCTAATCGGGCAAGAAGTGTGTTCATATGATAAACATAAACAAATCTGGAGCATCAACATTGTGGGTACGTAAATCTTGATGAATCTACTAGACTTAGCTAGATTTAATAGAGCCAATAACCCAATGTTAAGGCTTGTCTAGAAGGCCAGTGGCCCTAGCAAAGCTACCCCGCCATCGATTACAAAGTCTGCCGGACAACTAGGTAAGATATAACGAAGGTTGTTAGAACTTATGAGCGACGTGGAGCGTATCATGAGAAGCTATAGAAGAACTCGATGACTCGACTAAAAGGACCCGATAGGTGGCCGGAGCCGGTTTTGTTGTATAAATTGTGTGTTGTTTTACAATGGCTGGGGCTTCCATGTTTATAGCCCGAGGCTTTACACGAGTCCTGACAGATCACGTATCTCGAGAATAAATCCTAATCGAAGATACCTTGGCCTCCAATCTTCCCTTTCTGTTTGGAGCCTGCAATGCCACCCCATCGAGCTGATGTAGCCCAAGATCTGCATAGTATCCGCCTTTTTGGTTTTGCCGACGCCAATGAACCCTTTTAGTTGATCTTCCTCTCCTTAGGTTAGTCGGTCTTTTGATGATATCATTTTAGTCGATCTCCATAGTATCCACCTTTTGGTTTTGCTGATGCGTTGAACCCTTTTAGTTGATCTTTCTCTCCTTAGGTTAGTCGGTCTTTGATGATGTCATTTTAGTCGACAAACCCTTCCTTTTTTCTAGCAAAACATATCTCCCTAGACCGCCTATTCTCGTTCACCATGATTTCTGGGTTGAATCTTCGTTGACCAAAATCTAGTGTCAATATATAGTCAAGAAGAAGGATGGATCTTGGAGGTTCTATGTGGATTACAGGCACCTAAATGCACAAACTATGAAAAACAAGAACCCTATGCCTTTTGTGGAGGAGCTCATGGATGAGTTGGCTAGAGCACAATGGTTCTCAAAGCTTGATTTTAGAGCAGGATATCACCAAATCTACATTAATCCAGCAGATACTCACAAGACAACTTTCAAAACTCATAATAGTCTATGAGTTTTCGGTGATGGCTTTTGGGTTGACTAATGCTCCTGTAACCTTTCAAAGTGTTATGAACCTAATCTTTGCTGAACATCTCAGGAATGTTGTCCTAGTATTCATGGATGATATACTCATTTATTCAAGGACATTGCAAGAGCATGTGGAACTATTGAAGTAGGTCTTTGAAATTATTAAGAAGCATTTGTTCTTTATAAATTTGTCTAAATGTGCTTTTTCTCAAGAAGAGGTTAAAAATTTGGGGCATGTCATCTCAGGAAAAGGAGTGGCTACTGAGAAATTAAAAATTGTGGTTGTGCAAGAGTGGCATGTGCCAAAGAATGTGAAGGACCTAAGAGGATTTTGGGTCTCATAGGTTACTATAGGAAATTTATCTGAAATTATGGCTTCATCACTAAGTGTCTAATTGTGTTGTTGAAGAAAGGGGTACCCTTTGTTTGGACTTCTAGGGCTCAAGCTACATTTGAGAAGTTAAAATTGCTCTTACCCATGCCCCCGTGTCACCATTCCTGATTTTAAAAGCAATTTGTATTGGAAACATATGCAAGTGAGGTGGGGTTTAGGATTGTTCTTATTCAGGGATGCACACCCAATAGCTTACCTAAGCAAGGTTGTATGTCCTAAGAATTAGGCCTTGTCAACCTATGAGAAGGAATACATGGCAATAATTATAGCTCTAGAGAAGTGGAGATCTTATTTACAACATAATTGAAGTTCTTGATTAGGGCTAATCACAAAATTTTATTGCATCTTCTTGAACAAAGAGTTACAAACTCAGAATCCAACAAAAATCTCTCTCCAAGCTTCTGGATCTTTAGTTCAAGATTTGTGTATAAGCAAGCAGCCCACAATATGGCAATTTCATTCTATAATCCTGATTGGATTGATAGGGTGAAACTGGTTATCATGAAGACATTTAATCTTTGGCCATTTTGAATAACCCTTCTAGGGAATTTTCAGTGTAGGATGGGGTGATTAAACATAAGGGAGCATATAGTTGGGATCGAATACTCGGCTAAATAGCATGTGCTGCAAGCAATTCATAGGTGGGTGGTCACTAAGGCCCCGCAGGGCAACCTACTATAGAGTCGACTATTGTTCTCCCGGCCTCACATGAAAGACGATGTTGCAAGATTTGTAGCTAAGTGTTAGGTGTGTCGGCAAGCAAAGGTGGACCATGATAAGCAACCCGGATTGCTTTTAGCCTTTAGTTGTTCCCCGATCAAGCCTAGTTGCATGGATTTCGTAGAAGGTCTACCAAAATCTCAAAGGTATGACTCTACTATGGTAGTGGTGAATAAATTCACAAAAGTATGGGCACTTTATACCCTTGGCACACCCATTCTCTGTATTGACAGCGGTAGCTCAACCTTAAATTGATCATGTGTACAAGTTACATGGGCTACCTAAAAAGCATTGTGTCAAATAGGGACAAAATATTCACAAGTGCCATTTGGAAGGAGTTGTTTAATCCCGGCGATACTCAACTCATGATGAGTAGTGCACATCATCCTCCCGAGTGATGATCAAACGGATAGACCTAACCAATGCTTGGAGGGATTTTTGAGATGTGGTGTGAATACTTGCCCTACACAATGGTGTAAATGGTTATCTGTGGCTGAGTTATGGTATAACACTAATTATCATATGTCTTGGGGATGTCACCATTTGAGGTTTTGTATGGCCATGCTCCTAGACCGCTTGCCTTGGACAATGAGATTAAGCTCCATTCTCCAAATTTCGATTAAGCGTCATTTGCATAATGGATGACCGAGAGGCGTTTGTTGTCATATGTGATTAAGCATCATTTGCATAGAGCTCAGCAAAGAATGAAGACACAGGTTGAAAAAGGCAGGAGTGACAAGGAGTTTGAGGTTGGGGATCTAGTTTATTTGAAGTTGCAACCATATATTTTGTCACATGTGGCTCCTAGATCCAATTATAAGTTGAGCTTCATGTACTATCGGACATTTCCCATTGCTTCGAGAATTGGGAAAGTAGCTTATCGATTGCGTTATGCCTGAAGGTTGCAGGATTCACCCTGTGATTCATGTTTCATAGTTGAAGAAACACATTCCTCCTTCAGTCAGGCTAGAAGATGACATATCACAGGTGCGATTGGATCCTATGACTCGCTTATTGCCTATTCAATTTTTATGGTCGACTCGAATGTGCCAAAAAAGGAGCTTGATGGTGTCCCAAATTGAAGTTCAGTAGGATGGATTACCATCTTTGATGACAATGTGGGAAAAGAGAGGGCCGAGTGAGGCGTTGGGGAGGGAGGCAAAGGGAGTGGTTGGTCTGAGAACTGAAACCCAAGTCCTTCCATTTATACCGAAGGTGGCTATCGGGCCTAGCTTGGGACGGTTGGGCCTTTACATTTTCTATGACAGGCTTTTAAGGTTACCTACCTGCCACGCTTAATAGTTATTTTTTCCGTGGCGGGCATTTTAAGGTGCCCGCCACGGAAAAAATAATTAACCGTGGCGGACAATCTGGAGGGTGGCTGGCTGGCACTAACCGTGGCGGGCAAAAGGTGTGCCCAAAATGTTTTGGGGGTGGGTGGGTGGGGGGTTGTCACCTAAAATAAATTATGTACAAATGGGAGGCAACGTCAGGGACTTCGGCCGAGGAGCCGGGAAGACTGAAGCTCTCGATCAGCCGGGCAAGAGTGGTGGCGGGTTGAGCTGGCGGCTATGAGGCGGTTTGGCGATCTAGGGCTTACTGCGGGTTGTGGGCGTAGGCTGTTGTGTCAGCCAGCTAGTTGTGTGACAGGGTATATATATAACGGCCTTGTAACGGTGAAAGGCGGCATCGATGAACTAAACTCCATTCTTTAGTCATTCTTGTGCTGTTCGTGCTAATCTACCTCGAATTCCTTGTTGTTCTACCTCGAATTCCCTTCCAATTCCAGTTTTCGTTACTCTCTTGATCCGGAGTGTAACAATGCTCTGATATGCTTAACCTAGTCTTGTAGTCCTACCAAAATTTGTCCAAGAATTATTTTCATCAGAAGAAAATAACTATGTCACAAAGTATTATTGATCAGGCCACCGCACATTGTGATCCTGGTCGGTGTCGAGGTGAAGATCTCACGATCATACGTTCTTATGATAATGGTGGACCGGTGGAAGGAGGCACGATGAGAACGGCATATAATTGGAGAGCAAGTGATGGGACAGTAAGTGATAGAAGGAAGGTAATGATGTGGAGTTGATTAGGTTGAACCCTAGGAGTTGGAAATTGTTCAATGTAGAACTGTGAGCAACCATATCGATGCCATAGGTGAGGGCTCAGCTTGGTACACCATTGCCAACGTGAGGCTTGTTGCCAGCGATCGGGTGCTGGAATAGCAATGATGCCGGTGGATCCATGGCCTACTAGGCTGCTGATGGCGGTGGCAGTGTCTCCTGAGACGCCACCGTTCCTAATCCAGATGTTTGTAGCACTAGCGAGGAGGCTTACATGCATGGATTCATTTTCCAGACAAGAAGTGTGCGGTGGGTTCGCCTCTATTTGTCGGTCTATTGGCAGCAGAGAGAGAGTGTTCTTCTCTATATGTCGGTTAATATACAATTCACTTTCAAACTCAAATTACCATGATATCATTTCTTCGTTGCAAAAATATTATATCCGAGGACAACATTAATTAGTGGGGTGGACAGAATTGATTAGGCTAAAAGATATTTTTTAAATTTCTTTACGCTTTTTTTTTTTTTTTTTTTTGTAGTAGTGTAGTAGATAGATAGATATGAGTAGTATAGAGTGTACATACAAATATAGAATTGCCTAAGATATATACGAGTACGTAGTACAGATACGAGTAGTATAGAGTAGATACAGATATAGAATGCGCAAATATCATTGCCTAAGATAAGAGACCGGGTTCCTTTCCTCTAGTGGGAACAGCTGGGAAGTCCCATATTTCTTCTGATCTTACCAAATTAACTTTGAGTCCTTTTTCTCATACAAACAGGGATCTCCTGCTGGCAAGCATATAAGCGTCAATATATAGTATACATTTACAATGCCTGCAAACGCATGCGATTATACATATATCTCCGATTGATCTATGGAGAACTCATCGAACATGCATGAGATCATGACAAACGCAACGTTGCCGGCGGTGGACTCAGGTGTCGACCTGATCAGCGACCTTCAAGACGATCTGCTGCTGAGGATCCTCTCCTTCTTGCCGGCGGCCAGCGAGGTCGCTAGGACCTCCGCCCTGTCCAGGCGGTGGCGCCACCTCTGGGCCAACGCCACCGCCCTCCGCTTCACACTTGGCAGCAAGCCGGAGACCTACACCGAGGCTGACGGCGACGAGGCCCGCAGGCTCATTGCCGCCGCGAGCGCCGTCGTCGAGCAGCGCGCTAATAATGGTCCTGACGTGGAGGACGTGGACCTGGGCTTCATCTACGTATGTGACGACGACTGGTTCGAGACGGGTCTGCACCACGCCAAAGACATCACCTCGGAGCATATCGCCGCGTGGCTACTCTTCGCGGAGCGCCGCGTCACTGGCACATTCATGCTCGCGGTGCCAAACCAGGATGAGGAGGAGGACGACGACGAAGGCGCCGAGGCGCAGGAGGTGATCCAGCAGGAGGAGGAGGAGGATAGGGCTGTCATCGTTGCCAAGTTGCCCTGCTCGGCAAGACTGCAGTATTTGAAGCTAAGGCTCGGCAAAGCAAAGCTCACGGTTCCCGTTGCTAGCAGCGGCGCCTTCTACGCCCTCACCGACATCTTTCTGAACTGCGCCCGGCTCGACTCTGCCGCCGGCGACGACGTCCGCCTAGGCCACCTCCTGTCGTCGTCATGCAGCCCGCGGCTTCGGCGGCTGTGGCTCTATGACGTGCTTGGGCTCAAGACACTAAGACTCAACGCGGCGGACACGCTCGAGGATCTCCGGATGGACTCCCTGTACGACCTCACGTCGCTCGACGTGTCTGCTCCTGGCCTCCGCGAGCTTCGGGTCTCGGCTTGCTACCGGGTCTCGGAGGCCAGGATCTCGGCGCCGCGGGTGCAGGAGCTGGAGTTTGTACGCCACACAGAGCTGCTGGAGTTCGATGACGCAGCTAGTGTCCGGTGCATCCATGCTCTCCCGATGTGGTCACACAGGATCAGGTGCCGCCAAGACGACGACAAGGACTGCAACAACAATTCAGCGGCCGTGTGGTTGCTGAAGAACTGCACCGGCGTGAGTAGTCTCTGCTTGGAAGTGATGATGCCCGGCTGGTGGTCGCATATGATGGTATGATCGATCTCTCTTGTTATACATGTGCCCTAGCCAAGTAATACATCCATATAGTGGATACATACATGCATGATATATATTGTGAGTGAGGGCATGTTTTCTTAAGCTAGGGTTTTCTAGTTTGACTATTTTATTTTGACTTTATATATGATTCCAATTGAAGGAGACACATAGAGATGACATACAAGATGGGGATATTGTGGACATGATGGCCGAGGTACCACACCTTGCCAACATGATCGACTTCACCATTGAAGTATCCGCGATTGGACATGCCATCGGAGCCTCTCTAGCCAAGCTCATTGCAAAGTGCACCAATATCCAACGCCTCTCCGTGGTCGTCTGCAATTGTTCCTGCAGGGTGAGGATGTATCATCATATATATGACCTTAATAACTGTCATTTTAAAATTACACCACAATGAAAACTGATTCAGGTTTAATTTATCTCGATCGGACTGGACTAATATATAATATTGTATATATGCAGGGCAAGGAGTGCTTGGATTTAAGCTGCATCTGCCACCATGAGTCGACGGACTGGGACAACCAGAAGCTCTCCCTCGAGCACCTACGAAGCATAGAGGTACGTGGCATGGAATTGCTAGACAGCCAGATACGTCTGGTGCGGCTGTTGCTCGCTAGCGCAACGGCACTCGAGAGGATGACCGTCGAATTGGCTACGTCTTACTTGGAAGACGGCGAGGAGGAGGTGGATTTCGACATCCCTTGCCACGGAGGACGTTGGGTACCCCTGCTGCCGCCGCCTCCTCTCTCCCGTGCGAGTCCGACTCTACTTCGTCTTCAAGTTAGAATTTTCTTAGGAATTTTTGGTGTGCAAGGGGATATCTCATCTATAAGGGAGACCCTTATTAGAAAATAAATAAATAGGATATGCTTGTAAAAGGTATTCGATCATATAAGGAAACCTTATAGAGATTGCTTAGATTACAAGTCCTACTAGCCGGGCTATATAAGCAAGAGGCATGTAATCTCTAGGGGATAAACAAGCAATAAAAATATATCTATCGCTCTCGGCTCCCTGCCTCCACCGCCACCGCCACCGCCCCCCGCCGGCGCCGCCCGCGCCGTCCCGTCAGCGCCGCCCCGCCACGCCACCAGCGCCCGGCGGCCCCCATCGCCCCTCCTCCCCACGGCTCCTCCTCTCCAAACGATTGCTCGTGTCTTGCCGCTGCTCCGCCCGGCGGCCCGCTGCAGCCCCCTCGCCATCTCGGGAGCTCCAGCGATCGACGAACACGTGTCAATTCCGGCTCAATCTAGCCGAATCGACAAATGGTATCCGGAGACCAAGACGATTCCCACCACCCATGGCTTCCGAGATGAGGGAGTTCACCGCAGCGCCAAGACACTCCTCGACGACAACGTCAAGTTCAGTCGCCGCCGATGAGATGGAGACGCTGCTGCGCCGCGTGGAGTGCGTCTTCATCATCTCCGTGGACTACCCCGAGCATGACGACCAAGCTGGAGGACAGCCCGGCGACGCCGCCGTTGGCACGAGGCGGCCCGGCGCTGCCACCGGCGCCCCCCCCTCCCCGCCCGGACCCCGTCGACGGGCTCGACCCCGCCATCCTCCAAATGAGGAGGAAGAAGATGGCGTTCGGGTGACACACCGCCGTCATCGACGTCATCCCCGGGCGACACCTCAGCACCGGCTGCCCTCTCCTCTCCACCGACACCGCGATCGCGCGGGACTCTCCGGCGAGACGGCGTCACCCACGGCGCCGCCTACCCCCGGCGCCACCCGGGCGCCCGGATCGCCACCACCGGCGCCCAGACCGTGGTGCCACCACCGGCATCACGACCCCTCCCTATGTGACGTGCCTGCAAGTCCAGAGTGCGATGGCACCGGCGACCCTCCTCTCGATTCACAAGTTGGAGCTCCTGTTCCAGCTCAACTTGGACATCGACCGGACTACTACGTGAGTTACGCCGCCTTCCACCTCATTGGTTCTGTCAGAGTCCGGTTCATGGACCTGTCCAAGAAGAAGTCCCCGATCGAGTGGGGCGAGTTCACACGCCGCCCGCGACATCACGGACGGACCCCGCCTACCTCGACGCTGGGCGTGCGGCGCCGCCTTCCTGTGGAGGCAAGCTGGACGACTACATCGACGCCTTCGAAGTCTATATGCACACAGCGCATGGATTTTGAGGGCCGGCGCCACCGTGTCGGCCTCTTCGTCGGGAGGCCTGCGTGACACGCGTCGACGACGCCGAGTGGTTCGAGCTCCGTTCGATGGAGGAGGCCATCGACCTTACCCGCCGCTTCAACGACGACGAGCGGACGACGTCGAAAGCGGGGCGCCGACACCGCGCCGACAAGACCGCCACCACGCCGACCGGCGACATCGACGACGACATTGTGGCTACCCCGGTCGACCGCATGCCGGGCCAGCGGCGTCTTCTTTGTGGCGATGGGCGACATCGACGGGCCGACGCGTCGAACGACATGATCGCCGAGCTGCACCTGCCACGACGACCAACAAGGAGCTCGGGATCATCTCCAACGCCATCGAGCCGTGAGCCACGGCGCCGAGTGGAGCCTCCACTACGGCATCGTGAGGTACTTCCACCGCTACTACATCCCCGCTGCTTGAGCTTCTCGGGACTTCCTCTTCGGGGAGAACGTTCACGTACCTGGCGTAGCGATGGGCTTCCACCTCCCTAACCGCCCTCGCGAGGACCGGGCGTTCCCGCCGAGCGTCCTTCTACTCGGCGCGCCCGCCGAAAGGTCGAGGGCGCCACCGTCATCCTCTTCGACAACAACGGCGGCGTCTTCTTCGCGCCGACAACGTCACGGTTGGCGCGACCCGTGGACAAAGGAGATGCGGTGCAGGGGCCGCCGTCCACACGCCCGGCGAACTCCTCTACGGCCGCCTCCTTGACTTCACCTCATCGCCTCTGCGTCGCCCCGACACGCCTCTCGCAGGCGACTCCATGCGAAGGTGACGATCGCGGCGACTTACACCTACACATATCCTCCTCCGACCCGCCCGGATGATCGAGTACATGGGGCACCCTTAGCGCCTCCATCATGCGCCGTGCATGGGCGGAACGTCCCCTTCGTGCAGCCACCGCCGAGCTTCAAGTTCAGCATCTGCCGGCGACCTCCACCTCGACTTCTCCTTCACCGACAAGGACGCCAAAGATCTACAACGATGACAACGACAAGTGCGGCCCTCTTGTCTTCTACTTTGGGCCAGAGTCGTCACTTCCCCGATCGGCGTGCCCTTTGCCACCACCCTGGTGGGTTGGGCGGCACGTGGGACGCGCCGCCTCGTCGAACGGTGGGGAAATGTCATGATCCGAGTGGGCCAGCCCGGAAGGGCTAATTGGCCCGACGCGACGGCCGCCGGAGAGAGGGGCCAGGGGCCTGAAGCGGGGGGCCGGCCCCCGCGCGCGCCGCCGCTCTCTCCCGTACGAGTCCGACTCTACTTCGTCTTCAAGTTAGGATTATCTTAGGAATTTTTGGTGTGCAAGGGGATATCTCTTCTATAAGGGAGACCCTTATTAGGAAATAAATCAATAGGATATGCTTGTAAAAGGTATTCCGATCGTATAAGGAAACCTTATAGAGATTGTTTAGATTACAAGTCCCACTAGTCGGGCTATATAAGGAAGAGGCATGTAATCTCTAGGGGATAAGCAAGCAATAAAAATATATCTATCGCTCTCGGCTCCCTGCCTCCACCGCCGCCGCCGCTGCGCCCGCGCCGTCCCTCGTCCATAGAGCCGCGCCGGCGCCACGCCCAGCGCCGCCGCCGCCCGGCCGTCCCCTCCTCCCCCACGGCTCCTCCTCTCCAAACAGGTTGCTCGTCTTCGCCGCTGCCGCCCGCCCGAGAAGCTGCAGCCCCCCCTCACGCCATCTCGGGAGCTCCAATCGGTCGGTCGAACACGTGTCAATTCGGTCCAATCTAGCCGGAATCGACAGAGGACGATACTATGTTGATGATTAATGTATCTTCTTTTTTGGGAAAAATGCTTAATATATCTTCCTTTTTGGAAAAAAAACTATGTGTTGCATCAACTTTAGAGAGCTACTTCCGATACATCTTGTGTGTAATGACTTTGTTTAAATTGCCATGATTTATATGTATTCGTGAATTGGCGGATTGCTCTTTGTAATTGTAAAGAAACAACAACTGAAATAAGAAAAACAAATATAGAAAAATAAAATCAAAACCAAAAAAGGATATCGAGGTCTGGTCCGATGCCCCGATTTGTATTATGATTTGTATTATGAACCGGGACTAGAAGTCCCTATTTATCCCGGTTGCCCACACCAGGACTAAAGGGGGACATTTAGACCCGTATGGACAATCCGAGAAACCGACTAGAGGGGTTTCCAACTGAGATTATAACCCATTCTGTGATGGCACCAACTGTTCCAAATATCATAATTGGCACAAAGCAACTTCGACTCAATATTTTATCTTCACGCCACTGATTTAGCCTATCTTGCATGACACCTCATTGCAAGGTTCATCCTTGTTCGAAGAAAACATGGGGATGTTAGAGAATGCTTTGCATCGTCAGGAAGGTTTCATCCTTGTTAAACAAACAGATTGTGCAGAGTGGGGACGTCGGGCGAGGGAGGATGAGCAGCGCGATCGAGGGCAACGGGGAGAAGGAGCACGTGCGGAGACGTGCAGAGAATGGTGGTATGGTGTAGGAGGTAAGGCCTTGGGTTTAATAATGAAGTGATTACCCCAAGCACGCATTAGCCGCCTCAATGGAGAGTTTCATTGCACTCTTTCCAAGGCTACAAGATGAAATGAAACTTGGATGAAACACCCTTCCTCAATGCAAAGTTTCATTCTAAAGTTTCATATGCATTTAATTCCATGACTCATAAAGAGTTGGTATTCGTGCCAAGAGAGTTTCACCAAGATGAAACTTTTCCCTTCTCTCTCCTCAGAGTTTCATGCAAAAGTGTACTTTTGCTGATGTGACATCCTATTTAATGTGCATGAAACACCTATGAAACTCCCATTGAGACTGGCCTTATATACACTTGCGCTTCCAATTTGGGCCAGCTGAAAGGCCTTCGCCGCCCAAGCCCAGGAAATTACCTGAGGTTAAACCTTTTTATAATTTATAAAGTGGTTTTCTAACCTTCTTGTTAGCTCTTTATTTTGGGTGTGGCTGCTCCTGATTCCTGAAGGATAATTTCCCTGTTGGTTCACCAAGTGGTTTTCTAACTTTCTTGTTAGCTCTTTATTTTGGGTGTGGCTGCTCCTGATTCCTGAAGGATAATTTCCCTGTTGGTTCACCAAAAACACACCGAATAATTCACATTTTTTTATGTTATCTAGTTATTATCGACAAAGAAATTACCATCTTTTTTTTTTTTTTTTTTAGTTACAAAGTACGACGCAGACGCTCAACACGCACACTCATCCCTATAAACACATATACGCAAAACCTACCCCTATGAGCACCTTCGAAGGACTGAGCCCGCGAATTTTGAGTTCACGAAGTCACCATAGGCACCTAGTTGTCGACGGGGACGTCGTCTACCACTTAATGCACAAATAAATCCTACATGAATCCGAATAATGTGTTGCAAACTTGAATTTGAACCCAAATGGGAGCCCCTCAACTAACTGTGTGTTTGGTTGGGGGGTTGGGTTCAACCCTGATGAGTTCAACCCGTTTTCTGGGTGTTTGGATGGGGTTCGACCTCAAGGGAATATACCCCATATATGCGGGTTGAACTGAACCCTCGAAAGTGAGGATGGAGCGAACCCGCGTGGGGTTCGAGACGCGACCGTTTGTCCGTCTTCGCCCGCCTCGCGCTGCCCCGTCTCGCGCGGCATCCCGTCCCGAGATCGCTTGCTCCGCCGCTCTCGGCGTGGCGGAGGAGCTCGCCAGGGCTGGCGCCAAGCGCCCGCTAGCGGCTCTCCCGCTACGGGCGGAGGAGCTCGCCCGCGTGGCCATGGTGGCCCGCGGCAACGCCGCGCCGCCCGCGCCTCGGCTCAAGGGCGGAGGAGCTTGCCCACGGCGGCCTCGCCTCTACGCTACGGCGGCGGCGCCCATGTACGAAGGAACAAGAAGGATGAAAATTTTAATTTTGTTTCTCTTGCGGGGTTCCCGATGTAAAAAACACCGAGAGACATATTTGTTGATATAGCCTTCGCTAATTTTTAAATAGTCAAGGGGTCCCGATGCAAAATGTCTCACTAACGGTGTTATATTCCCATCAACCCCAATTCTCAATTCATTGAACCAAACATGGGATGAGTTGACTCTATCCCCAAAATTAGAGCTGCAACCGAACACCGAGATGGGTTCAACCCAACCAAAAAAACCGGATCCAACTCAACCCACTCAACCAAACACACCGTAATGCTGCCATTACGCCGTGACGATATACAAGGGCAGCGGCCCAATTTGTTCCGACGCGGGCCCGACGACCACGGGGCGGCGGCACCTAGGCCCGTCACAAACTCCGTCATTTAATTGTTTTTGCACCGTCGTTAAGTTCTTAAGACGATGCCTCCTTCACGGAGCAACGGAGAGCAAGCCACAACCATGCAAGTAAATCGCTGCAATGGTTACGGACTTGCACCGTCCACCGATGTTGTTCCCTACCAAACTAACCTCTGCCATTCAAGGATAGCAGATCGCGCGTGCAGAGCGCTGCAAGCCGCAAAAGCCAACCCAAGCCGCAAAGCCAACCCGGGATAGCTCGTCAATTGTGTAGCTCCGATCAACTTTAGCCGTGTTTTTTTTTTTTTTTTTTTTTGTTGAGAAAACCAATATATCAAAGCAAGTACTTCTGGCAACCAATCTGGTGCAAATCACAGCAAGAGCTGAGGACTGGTGTGGCATATGCGGCCAAGGCCAATAATAAGACACACATAATAATTAACTACTAAAAATGGGTGGTTGAGTCTGTCTGCTGCAGACATGCAGTAGCCATTGGTTCTTATCTCGAAATCAAATCGAGAATTCATTCCCTCACTTGATCAAATTGGTAACGCAATGAGTTGAATCTCCTGTATGCATGATGCCACGTACAGGTAGAATTTGTACTGGTCGGCATCGTCGGAATCTAGACGCGGCCGGCCGGCCGGCCCCATTCTCATCAGGGTGTCGACATGAGAAAGGTCGTCATCCACTCACTGGATGCATCTGTATGTGTACAAGGCACGCAGGATCGGCCGAAATGGCCTTTCGCGTCGTTTTCGGTGGTTTTCCTTTTTTGCAGCCTACGAAACCAACGCATTTTTTTTTTCTCGGCAGGAAGTACTACGAGTACAACTAGTACCGAATTGGCTGCTTGTGTCAAACGGAAACCGGTGCAAGTGGTGCCGCGAATTGAGAGCACTTTCAAGTTGCCGTCGTGCAATTGCAAGGAATCTACACTTGAAATTGACCACTGGATCGGGGAGCTTGATCGCGGGTTTGGGCTTTTATTCGATCGGTTCTAGGCATGCCCAAATCCGATATATACACAGATAGATACAGCTACTCTTGCTTGGGTTCTTTTTCTTCTCTCCGCGTGTATACTTTTAGTAGCCCTCCCACATGTAAATAATGTCACATGTCATTTTCATTTCGATGGCTACGTTTTAAATGGTTTATACATGGGTTGGATTCAAAGATCAAACTAAGGTCATGTTTGGTTCCCATGGGACTAGAGACTAGGGACTAATTTTTAGTCTCATTTAGTTTAAAATTACCAAACATGAGAACTAGGGACTAATTAGTCTCATTTAGTCCCTATTTCATTGGGAGACTCTTGTGAGGGCCTAGAGACTAATTTTTAGTCCCTATTAGTCTCTAGTCCCTAGTCCCATGAACCAAACAAGCCCCTAAAGCTAGGGCCTAGACAATTTACTTATTAAATTAAATTTCCAATCCATAGACCGTGGTGCCGATTGATTTTTCGATGTTAGGCGAAAATCAATAACTTTGGCTAAGGTATGGATATGCAATGCCCTTGATGTTGGTTAAGAGCTTGAGACGGTAACATAAAGGTGAGAACCAATATAGATGTACAAATTAAGAAGCCAGTGGCACGAGTCTAGTCCAAACATAGCACAACTCAGTGGCAGCCTAGCCCGATTACTAGGGGCCACTCCCAGATACACCTGCAGCACGACATAGCCCGATTACTATGTTGGCTTTCATATGCATAGTAACTACAACCCTAATAGCCATTCTCACATTTCCTATCCTCATCCCTAATTGCCCCCATCCCTGTGTGCTTGCCAAAGCTGCCCAACCGATGACCGACACTCTACTCCGTGAAGTTGCTTTGTGCAGCACCTTGCTTGCCCCAATGTCTCCATCCGTTCTGCCCAACTCTCCTTCTCTATGAGTCAATGCTTCCTCGTCGTGGGGTCACGAATACAGTTGCGGACATAGGCGGCAACTCTCCCTTGTGGTAGAGTCATATGCAACACGGCTCCATGTGCAGACCGTGACGGGGGCTACATCAGGACACATGCCTCATTCTGGGCCAACATGTCGTACTGGGTGTGCTGGTCGAGCCAGCCTCACTCGAGAAAGGCTCCAACGTGTAGTGCCTAGCTCAGCAAGATTTTCAGGCCGTTTTGGGCTAGACAACCCATTCGGCCATCAATAAGAACCGATACACCGATTCAAAATTAAGCATTAAAACCTTCTTTAGTGTATACTGTATACACACATTAAAAGCTTGTTACTCTAGATATTAGGTCTCTGAAATGATTCCAATTAGAATGGTTCACTGATTTGTACAGGGTTTATAAACTGGAATAGTTCTGGGCCTAATCAACACCAATCGAACAAGGCCTAAAGTTTATTTGAAAGAGATTCCCTACATCGTTTCTCTTAAAAACAACACAAACCCTCACCAAACAAAAACTGGTTCACTCTGCTCGAAGGCTACACTGCAAACACTACTACAGTCGCGGGTGCATCTCCCATTTGTACCCAATCAGATCAATTTTTTCCCATGTTGCATAGCAACTTACAATAAAAATGTCCACGTTCGATGGGTATATACTTAGTGGATATTTTGATCCATTGTCATGTGCTAAACTTAAGCACTTAAGACCAAAGTTTTTTAGCACCTCCTTTGGTGCTAAACTTTAGCAATAAAGGCCAAGGTTTTTTTTTCACCTCCTTTGGTGCATGATCCTGGCGCTACATTTTTTTTCGCCAAAAGTGAAGTACAAAAGTTTAGCACTGGGATCTAAATAGGATCTTAGCATTCTTACTGATTAGGACCATTATTATTAGATTTTAGAATCCATCATAGTGGAGCCAGGCCCTTTTGTTGGGGTCAGCCAACCCTAATGAAATCTTATGTTTTTATAGAAAATTATGTACATCTCTAGCATAAGTCCATTATTTTAGTGGAGTTGACCCGACGTCATTTCTGGCTGGCTTCGCTACCGGAATCCATGACTACGTCTACATTCGTGCATTTGAGAGCAGAGGAGGAACCTAGCACCAGAGTCCGTCCAGTCCAGTCCAGTTCCAGGACAGGCAGGGTACACCTCACGAGTCAACTTGGGAAAATGCAAGGAAACGCAAAGCGAAAAAGCCCGAAATTGGTGACCAGGTGAGGTGCAAAGCGTGGAAAGCGGAAAAGGACCCTACCCCTCGCTTTGGAGTTTGGGCTTTGGCTGCCTTGCCGGGCCACGACCAGATCCGCCGAATCCCAACACCACGCACGGTCCGCTTCCGGCTTCCGTTCCGCTTCGTCCAAGAAAAAAAAAAAAAAAAAAAAAAAGGAGGAAAAGTCGTATAAAGACACCGCCGCGACCTCGTCGTCGCCTTCCCCACACCGATTCCAAGCGAGCCCCACCCACCTCCTCCTTCCCCGCCGGCCGGCCGTGATCCCGGCCTCCTCCCTCCCCGACGCCGCGGCATTCTCCGCTCCAGATCCAGGTATCCTCCTCCCATTCCGCTGACGCCCCTCGCCCCCGCCCACTGTTATTCTTCTGCTGTTATATATATATATAATAAATAAATAAATAAATAATCGCTCTCACCCACCACGCCCGCCTTGCTCGCCGGCGCCGCCCGCTCGCGCCGCGCCGGGATCCGCCTGGCTGCTGGGTGCGCCACGGTGATCCATCCCTGCGCTTTCATACTTGCTTTGCTTGCGCGCGGGTTGCTCGTTTTGTTTTATTCCTCTTCCTCCCTCCTGCAAAATGTTCTCGTTCCTCGTTCGTTTGCTGTGATGTGAAGATGCTAAGCGCCTTCGTCTGCCGTGCTCAACAGAACAGGGCCCTCGTAGAGCCTCCTCCTCTCTGCTCGACCTGCCCCTCCCCGGATTTGGATTGGCGGCGGAATATCTCATGGTGAGTTTGGTTAGCTAGCTACTGGTGCTACATCTATGAGCTGCTTGCAAGTGCATTTGACAGCTTGAGCAGCATGCAAGTTGCAAGTGCGTTTGGCAACTTGAGCTTGCAAGTGCGTCTGGCACCTTGCTTGTTTTGTTATGTGCACGTGAAGTATGTATTATTGGAATAGTTGCTCCTGATTTTGATCTGCTTGATTGATTGGGCCAACAGGGTGAAGAGGCTGTCCACTTCAGCGTCGTCGACGCCAAGGACTGCAAGCAGAGTGCCGTTGACGTCGGCGATAAGACGGTGAGTGCGATGGAATGGATTACCCTGTTCAGATTAGCTTTGGTTCACTTTACATCACTTGCTTGGGTTTGTTTCTTGTATTATGCTTATGGCTTTAAGGCTTGGATGGAACGGATACTCAATACTTTGTACTAGCTATGTGAAGTAGCTGCTGCTCGTTTTATCAATGCCAACTTTTAGAACAAGGATAGCCCACACCATGTCACTTTCGAAAAAAGCATGCGTGATCTCAGCTAGACCTCTTCTCTTTAGAGCAGAAAGGCTGTGTAGGTACCGTACATGATACTGTATGAGCTTCTTGTACCAGCTTGGAATTAACTTAGATTATTATAGGTTTCACAATCTAATACTTTTGCTGATATCTAGAGGCACTAACTTTGCTCTTGTATCAGCTACTATTTGTTTTGCTGACTGATACTCTCAATCTAAATTGTGCCAACATTCTCTTGCTTTTGCAGTATGTTATCAGTAGATCAGATGATGACTCGAAAACTTCTGTTGTGGTTAAAATTCTTGACAAACTCACTCAGACATGGTAATCCACTTCATCATTTCATTGGTCGGCTCTGATCCCCTTCACTCAACTTATTGTAGCTATCCATTCATATTGTTGGTCTTGTGCAGGGTTGTACCCACAATACTTGGGAAACAGCCACCTCTAACAAAGTCACAGTCTGCGATTCCTGTCACTGATGAGAAGATATTGGTTATTGAGAAGGGTGTTCCCTTGAATGACTCCATCTGGTTCCTCGAGGTATACACTAGCAAATTGATACACTGCTCTTTTTTGGACTTGAAATACTGTTCTTTTTAGATTTTGAATGCACTGCCTGATTGCACCTGCTTGCATCGGGTGCTTAATAATTTGTTCCTGTTCCTACAAATGTTAACAAATTTCCTTGTGTCAGACCTTTTGTTTTACACATCCATAATATAACTAAACAGGCACACTCCTTTTTTTCACTCAGATAGACACCCCCTTTGTTAAGCAGCAAAGGAAAATCAAGGGAACTGAAGTTGTTTCATGGAGCAAAGGAGTAATCGGCGTCGGCCAAAAACCGGTTGTGATTAGTGGCCCTTCTGGTGTTGGTAAAGGGACATTGATTGCAAAGTTGATGAAAGACTATCCATCTAAGTTTGGATTTTCTGTTAGCCACACAACAAGGTCTCCAAGGGAGAAGGAAATAGATGGTGTTCACTACCACTTCACAGAACGAAGCAAGATAGAGAAAGATATAAGCGAGGGCAAATTTCTTGAGTTTGCTCATGTTCATGGAAATGTATATGGCACAAGTATTGAGGCAGTGGAATCTGTTACTGATGAGGGAAAGGTAAGACTACTATAATCTTTAATACAAATTTCTGAAAGGTGAACTGCTTCATCTTTCTATTGCTTTTTCGTTGAAGAGGTGTATTCTCGACATTGATGTCCAAGGAGCTCGATCTGTGAGGGCTTCTTCTCTTGAAGCAATATTCATCTTTGTATGCCCTCCATCGTTCGAGGAACTAGAGAAGCGCCTTCGGGCACGGTATATTTGTAGTTCATGAAATAGTGTTTGGATAACCTCATGTGATGGATTATGTCATTCTTAATCATATAACTAGATGTCATCATTGATTTATTCTCTGGTCAAATTGATCATACAGGGGTACAGAAACAGAGGAGCAAATCCAGAAACGACTTAGAAATGCTCGGGCTGAACTTGATCAGTCCAATGAACCAGGTCTCTTCGATCATCTTTTGGTCAATGATGACCTTGAGACATGCTATGAGAGTCTGCAGGTAATTCACCCAGATCATTGACTACCTTGCCTGAATTTTTCCATGCAAGTCCAATTATGACATTAGTCTTTTCTAAATAACTGTTATTGTAACATGCAGAAGTTGCTTTCTCTGGATGATGACCAAGAAGATTCAGATGATTTTCGTAAGTTCAATGAAATATTTTTACTTCCACTGTGTATTGATGCTTCTGTGTCAGTTTTCTGATGGTGAATTCCACTATCCCAGTTACCAAGGAGAGCAAAGAAACTGCAAGTTACTCTATCGTGTCCAAAACTGACTCGGAAATTTTGTTGCAATCTGAGACTAATGAAGCAAAACATGGAGCTACATGCTTGTATGTTACTGGCCAATGTCCCTTTTACACAATTCCATGCTATTAGTATGACTTTGGGCGTAAACTTGTTTCTGTATATGAACTTCTCCACAGGCTGGCTCTTGATGTATCGTCTCTCTCAGGCGGTGCGCCTGGACGCACAAGGGGCCTTAAGATACGCTCAGTTAACTCCTTCTGACAATGGCTTATATTGGTGCTCTAGATGACCCAAAGCATTCTTCAAAATGATACCGCAGAAGTACTGACTTGAATTTTGGATCAACTCCTATGAGATGACAGCTCCAAAAACATCTTTAGTTAGGAAAAAGAAGGAAACAAGC
Source organism: Hyparrhenia diplandra (assembly GCA_015847255.1). Classification (NCBI taxonomy): domain Eukaryota; kingdom Viridiplantae; phylum Streptophyta; class Magnoliopsida; order Poales; family Poaceae; genus Hyparrhenia; species Hyparrhenia diplandra. The sequence continues at coordinate 79,183 of JADLZK010001620.1, read as the reverse complement.
ATGGAATTTTTTCCGTTTGTTATTTGTTTGGGTGCCACAAGGAGGCGAAATCATAGCAAGGGATTGTACCTTATTTTTGAGGGATTTTGTACTTTTTCTGCTGTTGAGAGGTATTTGTTGGTTGGATAATGTGATGGTATCTTAATGTTCCTGTCATAGTGATCTGAATAACATTGAGCTCATTGTTGGATTATGTTGGGATTCTCTCAACTCTTGGATTATGTTGCACCTAACTAACTCTAGTGCTGACCAAAGAGGAAATGTTTTTGTGTTCTGTACGCCCTGCCGTAAGCAAATGCAAACTTTGGGGACAAATTGCTTTTCATGATTTATGATATATTTGAAAATGGTACAAGTAGATTTCTCATTTCATTTCATTAATAGTAATAACATATACCCCAAACGTCACTTTGCGACTCAATTGACATTTCCAAGCTCGGCCCTCTTGCTGAGTTGCTGGGCTGATCCTCTCGCCTCAGGCGTCACGCGCAGCTTCATCGGACACAGTCCATGCGGGCGGAACCTCCGATGTCTCTGCTGGCCCCGGCGCTCTCACCGGACACCGTACGTCGAGGCGGGCGGAGGCTCCGATGTCTCTGCCGGCCCCGGCGCTCGGGCTCACGAGCGCGCCATGGCGGCAGTTGGAGCGGGAGGGCGATGGTGCGTTGCACCTACAGGAACAGGATAGGACCTGTCTGACGAGAGAGAAGCCAGGTACGGTTCCACCTCAATCCCTCACTCGTCTGGTAATGTCTTTCACGAATTAAGACCTCGAATTGGGTGCTTTCGTGTCGATAGTGTTTGTTCATTTTGAAGAACTTATGCGTGCTTAATGTCACATACTGATAGGTAGCAAAATACTTAGCCCCATATTAGCAGCATTTTCATTTTACGTTAAAGTCTGTATTTACCAGTCACCAGTTATTTCTTCCTTAATACCTTTTTTTTAACGTAACCCTAATACCTTTTTCCAGGTGCATTTTTTAGTCTAAATTCAACAACTAACTTTACTATCATTCTCTTTGCCTCTCAAGTAGTTGTTCCAAATCAACTTAAAAGTAACTTAGTGAAATATCATAGCAACATGTACGAACAAGTATGTGTTTCCGTCTCTGAACTTCTCCACAGGCTGGCACTTGATTTGTGTCTGTCTCCGACGGTGTGTCCAGATGAACAAGGGCCTTAAGATACACTCAGTTAACTCCTTTTCACAATGGCTTTATATGGGTGTTTTAGATGACCCAATGCATTCTTCAAAATGATACCACAGAAGCACTGACTTGAATTTTAGATCAATTCCCATACATGATAGCTTCAAAAAACATCTTAGTTAGTTAGCAAAAAGAAGGAAACAAACATGTAATTTATTCCATTATCCATTTATTATTTGTTTGTGCCACAAGCCCACAACAAGGCAAAATCATAACAAGGGATTATAGGGATTGTGTAACTTTCCCACAGAAAAATGTTGTCCAGAATATATAATATTGTGCTTTAGTACGTGGGATGATGTGATGGGAGCCTATTTTTCCTGTGGTCTTAAAAGCACTGTGCTGATTTGTGGATTATGATCTCTTCTATTAATATATTTGCCTGGCAAAAGTCCTGCCAGCAATTTTCAAAATAAATAAATAAATTATGGATGATGTTGTACTGACTCTTCTCGATTCCTAAGCTATATTTTATATATCATTTGTACCTCGTGAAACTACGAAAAGCATATTGGGTTATGACTTGTTTGGCCCAGAATTTCCCAGTGATTCTTGTATTCTCCAGCTGATGGAATCTGAGAACTAACCTGATGTTCAATAACTTCCTTACACAGTTCAAAATGATGTGTCTTTTATGGTGTTTTGTAGCTCACTTCTTTTTACACTACTAGCAATCTGGCATGTATTTAACATGAGATTTTCAAAAGAACGGCACATAGGAGGGTGCAGGATCACTGAAGATCAACATTGCTCAGATCCGTTGGTTTAGGAATAGCTTAGGGGCCTTTGGCAGCAAGTGCTAATCACTAGTTTGGTTTGCTCAGTTATGGATTCTGATCAGCATATTTATCTTGGGTCCATGTGCAAAACCGTAACCAAGAAAATTTTATAGATTTTATTACTCTGTATAATATAAGGGTGATACATGTAACCAAAGCCAAGTTGAAGTTACTTAATAATTTATTAACTTTGTTGTTCGGCTATAGTTTAAAATTGCTTAGCTAAATCTAGTTGGCCTAGTTGCTTGCAGGTACAAGTAGTGCAACCTATCATTCATGAATAAAATTTCTCAACAGCCTTCATCAAGTCTCAGTCTTAATGACCTTAGCAGCGACGAGACAGTTCAGCTAATTAACACCCTAATTAATACCTTGCTTTTCATAGGCTTATCTTGTCCAATTGGGCGAAATGGCAACCATTGACTTATACGACTTGCCTGCTCATTTGCCTAGTCTTCCACTGCAAATTCACATCCATTGCACATCCTCGTCACTGGACAACGTTCTTCTTCCTCCAATTCAACACGGGCGCTATCTCATCCTTCCATCGTTTCCATCATGGTTTGAAGCAAGATAAGGTATGGTTTCTCCTTACGCATTCATAAAGTCCTGCAAGCAGTATATGAGAACCCACGTCCAAGTCCAACAACAGTTTTGCTTGGATCCTTATGATTGATGTCGCCAAATCAAGTCGGCTTAATATCCCATTTCATCTGCGCAAAGAAAGCTATGATATGTGTTTGCTCGTTTTCTGAACTTATGTGATTTGCACTCCGTGCCAAAGGGGTCCTAGCCTAATGGTTAGGATACTCGAGCGGCGCTCCATAGGTCCTGAGTTAGACTCCCCGTGAGAGTGAATTTCATGCTGTGGTTAAAAAAAAATCCTCGTTAGTCCTGTGTGCCAAAGCACTAGTTAAGAGCTGGCCCAGGTCCCGTAGGGTATCGAGCTGTGGGCGACTGTGAATACCGGCCTAGGGGTTACGGTGAATACCGGCTCAGGTCTTTTCCGAAGGATTGAGGATCGTAGTTCCCATGGGCTAAGGCTCCTAGTGTTAGGGCGGGACTGGGGTTCGGGATTTTCTCGGTCGGGAAACCGAGGTTTCTTCTTAAGAACAATGCCGGTGGGGCGGTCTTTCCCCACCCGACAGAGGGTTTTTTTTTTTTTTCCACTCTGTTTCTCGAATTATTTCAGTGTGCTATTTAGCAGGAAATATATGTATGACCTTTCCGATTCAAAATCTGAGATTCCAATTAAAGCAGCAAACAATTTTGACGAATTTAAGTGGCAGTCTGCCAGATGAGGTCATCTTTGTGAAGATTAATTAACCAGACTGATTGTAACTATATATGTAGATTCTGATTCTGATCAGCATATTTATGTTGGATCCATGTGCAAAACCGTAACCAAGAAAGTTTTATAGATTTTGTTACTCTGTAGAATACAAGGGTGATTCATGTAACCAAAGCCAAGTTGAAGTTACTTAGTTTATTAACTTTATTGTTTCGCTGTAGTTTAAAATTACTTAGCTAAATCTAGTTGGCCTAGTTGCTTGCAGGTGCAAATAGTGCAACCTATCATTCATGAATAAAATTTCTCAACGACCTTCATCAAGCCTCAGTCTTAACGACCTTAGAAATGACAGAGACAGCTCAGCTAATTACATCCTAATTAATACCTTGCTTTTCATAGGCTTATCTTCGCCAATTGGGCGAAATGGCAGCCGCCCGACTTACTTATTATACGACTTGCCTGCTCATTTGCCTAGTCTTCCACTGCAAACTCACATCCATTGCACATCCTCGTCACTGGACAGCGTTCTTCTTCCTCCAATTCAACACGGGCGCTATCTCATCCTTCCATCGTTTCCATCATGGTTTGAAGCAAGATAAGGTATGGTTTCTCCTCACGCGTTCATAAAGTCCTGCAATCAGTATATGAGAATCCACGTCCAAGTGCAACAGCAGTTTTGCTTGGATCCATATGATTGTATGTGGTAGTTGTTCCCATGACATATGGTTGTGAATAGAACATCGTTGGCAAGTGTAGTGATTGAAAAGGCTGGACATTTAGTTAGCTTTAATTCAAGCAGCATACTTAGCTTTCTGGTTTCCTGAATTTCCCAAAGCAGCAAGCTTACTCAATCTCAATTTACCGAGCCCAACAAATAAACAGATTTCAATTTTAGTTTCAGAATTTTGAATTCAATAAGATAGAAAACCAGGCATCCCACTCTTTTCGCTCAAATACAGAGATCCTTCTACTTAAGTATCCTTTAAAGCCATTCTATTATCATATTCCCTGGATGGATGATGCTTGTACCCGATACTTTGCGTTTTTATATGGTCTTATTTGTGAGGCAACCATGAACAGTTTGCGAACTCCGGATCAAAAATCTTTTTCCAATTTTGTTTTTTACACTAGTAACACTATTGATAACATCAAAATCTATCTGTCCACACAAATGTATCTCTTGTGTGGGTTCCTCCCTGTCTCTCATTTAGTTCTGACATGCTGTGCTTGTGGACTGATGACTTGATGTGCTAGTTATACATTTTCATGACGAGTTTCCCTTCTCCTATGTGCAGGTGGATTTGGAGTTTGGAACCATTCAGTCAATCATTGAACGAAAGGTAAGAATACTGCTACTTCTTTGCCTATGTTAGGGTATCGATCAAAACATACCTTCATACCAGTGCTCCTAATTTTTGTGCTCCTATCTCAGAAGAACATTATCTGTCTGCCTACTTGAGTATATAATGAACGTTGAATTATCTGTTAGAGAAAAAGATAACATGCTAAAAATGGAAGTGAGAACAATTAAGTGATGACCTGCATGCCTTGTTCACAGTATTTCCACCTACTTTTTTTTTGGATCAGAATTTCCACCTACTTAACTAAGTTTTAAAATCGCATGCAGCAGGGAGTGAAGTAACTGAAGGCCAGAAAAATGGCAGAAGGTTTGATACTAGTTGTGCTTCAAAAAATCGCAACCACCTTAGGAGGAGCTGCATTGAGTGTAATTAGGTCAAAGTTAGGGAATGGAGCCAACATTTTTCTTGAAGCAGAAAACAGCATGAAAGAAATTGAGAGTGAATTCGAAATAATGCAAGCATACATAAGTCAAGTAGACCCATACAGTGAAAATAACAAAATTCTGAAATCATGGTTGAAGAATGTAAGAAAAATAGCATCTGAAGTTGAGGATATCATTGATGAATATGCATTTCTACTTGGAAAACTGGACAACGCAGGAAGGTTGGCGAAGAAGTTCCACCATTCAAGTTACATCACTGCATGGAGTGATATTTCTTCTCAGTTGAAACAAGTGCAAGCACGCCTCCAAAATTTGACAGTTCTGAAAGACAGATATGGCATCACAGTAGCTGGACTTGGTGGTGGACCATCAAGCCATAATATCAGTTGTCAGAATTACCTGTCTGATTCTTCCTACTTAAGGCCAAATTTGGAAACTCAAATCTCCCTTGCTTCCAAATTAGGCCTAAATGATGATGACGATGGTGTGATGGTAGGGAACGAAGATGAAGTTAAGAAGCTGACAGAATGCATAAATGATGATGGTGCAGATCGTGCAATTATCTCCATCTATGGAATGGGCGGTTTAGGAAAAACAATCCTTGCAAGCAGCATCTATAGGAAACAAGAAGTTAGAAAGAACTTCAAGTGCTGTGCCTGGATCACAGTATCACCGAATTATCAAGTCGAAGACCTTTTGAACAAGCTCATAAAGCAACTCATCCCAGATGTGCATGGTGCAACTGATTGTACACATTTGGTTGAGGCGATACAAAATCATCTCAGGGATAAGAGGTACCTTATTGTTTTGGATGACATGTGGAATAGGGATTCTTGGTTATTCTTTGATCAAGCATTTGTCAACAATTTGCTTGGAAGTAGAGTCATCATTACTACTCGAACAGAAGCTGTTGCGTCAATAGCTATGCTGAACCATACTATAAGTATTGGCTTTCTTTCACAGGGAGAGTCATGGAAGCTCTTCAGCAGAAAGGCATTCTCAAAGATAGGCACGGAAGCACTGACCTGCCCTCAGGGCCTTGTTCAATGGGCAAATAAAATCCTAGAGAGATGCCGAGGTCTACCACTTGCTATTGTAGCGATAGGGAGCCTTCTGTCATATAGAGAAATGGACGAACAAGAGTGGAGACTATTCTACAATCAACTTAATTGGCAACTAACTAATAACCCAGAACTCAACTTTGTATCGAGCGTCCTAAAGCTAAGCTTGAATGATCTTCCAAGCCACTTGAGGAATTGCTTCCTCTACTGTGGCTTATTTCCTAAAGACTACCAAATGCGACGGAAGTGGATAATCAGATTGTGGGTAGCTGAAGGTTTTGTGGAAGACCGGGGAACAGCGATAACACTGGAAGAAGTGGCCGAGGAGTACCTCAAGGAACTTACCCAGCGTTCATTGATTCAAGTGACAGAAAGGAATATATTTGCACGGCCAAGAAGATTTCAGGTGCACGACCTTGTTAGAGAAATGACACTGACCACATCAAGAAATGAGAGGTTTGGTCATGTAAGTAATCAGCCAGATGTAACAGACATTGCAGATGTAGCAAAACGTATATCAGTGCACAGCGGAGGCCAAATCTATCACCCAGGCCCATCTTCACAGCATCTGCGTTCATTTTTATTGTTTGACAGGCATGTGCCTCTTTCATGGCTCAATACTGCTGCATCGAATTTCAAACTGTTAAGAGTCCTGTGCCTCAGATACTCCCTCATTCAGGACATTCCAGGTGCCATAACTTGTTTATTCAATCTGCACTATCTTGACTGCTCTCGTACTAAAATAAGGAAGATACCAAAATCAGTGGCAAGGCTCAAGAAATTACAGACATTGCATCTCAGGTTTGCCCTTGTGAGGGAGTTGCCGTCTGAGATAACAATGCTCACAAACCTCCGCCACTTGTCTGTGAGTGACAGTTTATATGGCACATCGATTTGTGGTACTATCTGCAGTCTCAAGCACTTGCAAACACTTCGAGAGGTGAAAGCCAACAAAGATTTGGCTAAAAATCTTGGTTACCTGACACAACTAAGAAGCTTAGGCGTTACTGGAGTCAAACAAAGCTACAATGCAGATCTTTGGGCTTCTATCAGGAAGATGACTGTCCTTAACAAACTAGCAGTCTCAGCCCATGGTGAGAGTAATGAAGTCCTTAGTTTTGAAGAGCTGACACAGCTCAAGAATCTGGAGAAGTTCTACTTGACCGGCAAGTTGGCAGAAGGGAAGCTTTTTCCAATATCTAATGGTTTTCAGAAGCTTAAGGTCCTAACAATGCGCTGGTCGGGGCTAACACACGACCCCCTAAGTTCCTTATGTCAAATGGAAAATCTTGTTTACCTTAATCTTCTCTGTGCATACGATGGGGAATGCTTGGTCTTCTCTTCTGGATGGTTTCCAAAGCTCAAGCAACTCTGCCTAGGCCAGCTTGAGAAACTGAGGTCAATTCAAATAAGTGATGGCGCCATTAGAAATTTAACACATCTAGAACTTCATGAGCTGTGGAATCTGAAGAGTGTTCCTGAAGGCCTTGTATACCTTAGGCTGCTTCAGCACTTGCATGCACAAAAGATGCCTGGAGATTTCGTCGAGAAACTGGAGGGAAGTTGCCGGGGCTTTGTTCAGCACATTGCCAACATTGAATGCATGTAACAAACTCTCCAGTCCTTGTAATAATTATCTTTGGTTCTTTAGTGGGTTCCTTAATTCCCAGTGACTTGTCATGATGTAAGAGGGTTGTATTTTGGACATCTATGTTTTTATTGTGTTTTGTATGACAAAGAAACCTGTATGCAGTCATTTAAAACATGTTTTTGCATGCGTGTTTTGTTGAATAATTTTCTCAGTTGTGATAAGAGAGGTGGCCACAACATGTGAAGTCATGCATGATGAAAAATTGGTTTGCGAGGAAAATGATATTGCAAAGTGATTTAGTATAGCTTATATCAAACTGTGCTCTTGCATGGGTTACTAAGAGACATAAGCATCAGTTAATGTTTAATATCTCTGATCGATAAAATTACTTATATTAAATTGCATTTTTCTCTTTTTTTCATTTTCTAGCATAATACATACTCTAATCTTTATCTAGATAAGTTGTGGTTAACTTATCAATTACTAATCTATATGCTTAAATTGGGGCTTATCAGGACTATGTTACGAGCTTCTGGAATACAATGAGATCTTCGTAAAATAGATCCTTAGGAGTCTTACAATCAATTTGATTGGAAAGTCCAATGACAAAAAGAAGGAGATTCGTTAGCTCGCTATTTAGTACAAGTCGATGAAATGAGGGAATCCTTAAAAATTATTCAACAGGCCATAGAGAAAATTCCTGGAGGACCTTATGAGAATTTAGAAGCCGACGCTTTAAGAAAGCAAAGAATCCTGAATGGAATGATTTTGAATATTGATTTCTTGGTAAAAAGAAAAAAAAAACTTCACCCAATTTTGACTTATCAAAGCAAGAGCTTTATGTAAGAGTAGAAGCTCCAAAAGGCGAATTAGGAATTTATCTGGTAGAAGATGATAGTCTTTTCTCCTGGAGATGGAAAATTGGCCCACAAGGTTAAAAGGGAAGGGGATTCAGTGGAACAGGATTGGCCGGGCGGTAGAGTCGTGGTTCTCCTCCGCTAATAAAACCGACTCCTTCAACTCGCTTCTAGAAAAATTGGATTTTGTGTAATAAGTTGTTGAAATTTAAACATTTATACATCCATCCATAAGGGAGATCGGCGGTGTCGTGGTATAATACCACCGTCACAAGAATGTCCGACTAGTGCGTGCTCCAATGGCCTAGCTCTAGAGACAATGACACGAAATTTATACTGGGTTCGGGGCAAATCGCGCCCCTAGTCCAGTGAGGCCACTATCCGAGCTCAAAGGCTCATATTGGGGCGAATACAAGCGGGCGAGAGAGGGAGATGAGCTCCTGTGTCTCGTGAAAGTGGGTGATCTGGAGTGTTGGAAGCTAGGATGCTTGTGAGCTGAGAACTTGCCCTTCTCCAATGGCCGGGCCTCCCTTTATAGCCGCAAGGGAGATGTACAGGTAGCCATCGAGGGAGGGACTTAAGAGGAGAAGAGATACAAATTTGGGGGTAGAAGAGGAAATGGGACCGCTCGGTTGGGCACGCCGACCTCCCCGGGCGAAAATGCCGCCCGCGCCATGGCCTATCCGCGCCATGGCCTATCCGCAGTCGTCAGAGAGCCGTGGGAGCAGGGGCGGCTCCATTTTCCCGATGTCCAGACCATCGACGCATGTCCACGGGTCGGACTCGCGCCGCCGCCGCCATAAATCGGCGCCGCAGCGTGTGGACGGGAGAGGCGCCCATTGGGCATCTTTGTCGGCGGGAACAAGGCGTGAGCTCAATACCGCGCGCCGCGATATCCCGCCATCGGCCCATCCACGGGCGTCGCCCGGCGCCGTGTCCCGAGCCTGTTACTAGCACTCGTCCGGCACGTAAAGCTGTCCACGGCCGGCTCGGCATGTCCTGCGGGCGGAGGATGGGCGGCTGGCCGAGCCGCCGCCCATAAATGCGTGTACTTGGCGCGGAGGAGAGGTGCGAGATCTTTTGGTGAGAGGGAACTGGGAGCTCGACGCGGGAGGCGGGCCTTCATCTGGGAGCTCGTGGGAGCTCGAGCCGGGAGCTGAGGAGCGGCTTCCATTGCCCGAGGTCATCTTTGTTTGGTGTCCCAAATATCGATCCCCACGGCTGGCCGTGAGTGCACAAGGCTATCGTCATGAGGTAGTTCGCCGCCTTCACCCACTACCCCAAATTCGAGGGCTCGACATCGTGAAGACGGGTGGGCCGACCCATTCCCGTGTTGATGATGCCGAGCACCGCCACGCTGGCCGAGATCGAGAGCCATCGGAAGGTCGCTTGACCCCGCCGGTGGATCAACCGAGGTCACCACCCCGAGCGAGGTCCGGGTTGACGCCCTCGGGCGACGAGGATAGCTGAGCTCGTTCGCTTGCCGCCGCCCTCTAGGAGCTCGAGGCATGTAAAACCGAGGTGCCCATGGCGCCCCCGCCGTGATGTCCCCCCGGCCGGTGTCTCGACCGCGACCCCACCGCCGGCCTCGAACCCCGGTGTGGAGCCGTGTCGAGCCCCGCCGAGGAGGAGGAAGATCTTACCGCTGGGATTTTTACCAGACGCCCCCCCCCCGATGGATCAATCAAGACCCGCCTTGCGCGCAAGGATAGGAACTCGAGGCTCGGCCTCTTTAGTTGCAAGCTTATTAAGTCCTCGTAGTCGCCCTTCCCTCCAGGCAAATTGTAAAAACTTATGGCAACTCATGTGTTAACGGAAGGCGTCTTTCCTCTTATATCGTGTTCGTTTCTACTTCGACTTTTTGGTGAGCTCATGATTCGAGAGCTGGATGGCGGGCCATTCCCGCGGCATCCCACGCCGCAGGGGCGCGGAGGGCTTGTTGTTAGGCGGCCATCGTCAGCGCCATGCTCTAAAGTGATGAGCCCGCGACTTAGTCGCACCACGCTCGAACATTGTCCAACCGATGGAGGGAGGAGTGGTTCTACCTCAAGAACGAGCTAAGAGGAAGGAGCGTAAGTTCAGAAAGTTTGAGCTCGCCGCCGAAGCTCAACTTGTAAGTTTTGGCGAAAAAATCGGTGCGTTAAAAACGGGGGTGTGCACCCCGCTCCCTTGTAGCCCCCGAGCAAGGGCGGTCTTCCGGCGAGGCCGATCGTTGCTCGGGATGCGCTTTAAGGAAAAAAATTCGAAATGCTTGCACATATTTTTGCATCGAATTTGTGCTTTTATCGAGCTCTTGTAGCTACAACATTTCGAAATACATTTAGGGTAGAAGCGACGTAGCTATTCGATGTTCCATGCGTTGGTGAGGACTCGGCCTTGATGGTCCTTGAGCTTGTACGCGTGCGGTCTCCCCGCAGACTTGAGCGATGGTGAAGGGCCCTTCCCACGGCGCCGAGAGCTTGTGCTTGTCTTTCGAAGCTCGACTCGCCGCAAGACGTAGTCGCCGACGCTTGAAAGCTCGCCCGCTCGACGGGCGCGGGGCGGTCGTGGGTAGCGCCTCATGGACTGCAGGTACTTGGCGGAGTGGATGAGGGCGATGTCCCGAAGCCGGCCCCGGGGCGCCGAGCCGAGCTCGGGCGCGGCCTTCGAAAGCAGCCGCTTGATTATTGTGCTCGCGAAGGCTTGGATGCGGGGCTTAACCGCATCTCACTAGGTCGGTGGGGAGCATAGCCTCGATCCGAAGACGAGGGAAGAACGGGCGCCCATCCCGCCCCCCCGCCCCGCTCGGGCGCCGGAGCCGCCGTGTGCGGAGACTCCATACGACCGGACGGAGCTCGGGCGAAGCCACCGAGGTTTTGTCGGGCGGGCGATTTTTCGAGCCCTCTTGAAAAGGCCATGCGAGACTTCACGCCCGGGCAGATCATGCCGCTAGCTCTTTCTACCCGCCGTTGGTCCTCGGTGATCGATCGAGGACGGCGTCGACGCTGATGCCGTGGATCGCTGCACCGGGCCGATGAAGACCTCTCCCACGAAGTTCGCGCCGTTGTCGGTGATGATGGAGTTCGGGACCCGGCCTGGTGGATGATGCCGGTGAAGAACTTGACGGTTTCCTCACGCCGCACCGTCCTCGGGATGGGCATAACCTCAATCCACTTTGAGAACTTGTCGATGGCGACAAGGAGGTGCGTGTAGCCCCGCCGTCTTCTTGAAAGGTCCCACCATGTCGAGGCCCCGCATTTGCATCCCAAAGGCCTTGTGGCTCGCCGTGAGCGGGATCGCCCGAGGGACCGAGCCGGAGGTGTGAAGGAGGTTAAGTCTGGCGAAGAACCGGCATCCTTCGCAGCGTCGGACGAGTCGGATGGCGCCGCGCGGAACGGCGTTTGGCCGCAAAAACCCCGCCGAATTCGACTTCCCAACGCAGCTTGCCGCGAGCGGGAGCTCGGCGCCCCCTGCCTATGGGACTGGGCCGATGGTCCTTGAGCTTTGTACGCCACCGAGTGGATCTCCTCGATGAGCTTCTCCCCTTGCTCGCGCAGGTGATGCGGCTCTCGCCGGAGGGCGCCGGAGGCTCCAACGCATGGTAGAGCTCTTGCCCGACAAGGACGAGCGACTTGGCCCCGACGAGGAAGAACGAGCCCATCCCGCGGGCGCTGGATTCCTCTTGCCCCGGGGAGCTTGCCTTCCTTGAACCACGAACTTGTAAAAACTTGCGGTGGGATCCCGCCCGGTCGGTCGGGCCTCGAGAGCCGTCGCGATCGAGGAGATGCGTGAGCTCGATTTAAGCATTTAGGTAGAAGCACCGCGAGCTGTTCGATGTTCCATGTTGATGAGGACTCGGGCTTGATGGTCCGAGAGCTTGTAATGCGTGCGGTTGGGTGTGAGCTCGTGGCTAGACAAACCTTGTTTCGTTGGGGGGCTCGGGCTTGGTCGCGGCCGTCTCTACCTCCATAGGGTCCGAGCTCGGGGCGTCGGCCGGTCGAGCGCTTTGCGCAAGGACTCACGTCGTGCTGCAAAGGTCCTCTTTGAGGTCGTATCGATGGCTTGGAAGAACCGTGCTTGCTCGTGCATGAAGACGCGTCTGGCGGGACCGGGACCGAGGCGGGCGTATTTTCGAGCCTCGAAAATCGGCTCGCGAGCTTGGCGAGAACATCCGCGTCATTGTTGAGGTGGCGGTGAATGTGGTTGACCTTGAGCCCGTGGAAGTGCTCCTCGAGCTCTCATAACCTTCCGAGTGGTAGGCGATCATCTTCGGGCCCGCGGGCTGACGGTGATCGACTTCCTTCATGACTTGGTTCTTGACGAGTTCGAGTCGCCCCGGACCTCGAGGTCCGGACGCCGAGGGCAGGGGCTCGCGGCGATCTTGCGCGCAGGCCGCTCACCGAGCCTCGTTGCCTCGATCGCCACGTTGTTGGACGCGGAAAGTGTAGGCGGATGGAGTACTTCATGCGCACCCGCTTGGAGAGATGAAGACGAGCCCGACGCCGGTGCCGCATTTCTTTACGGATCCGTCCGGGGGCATGTCGTCCAGCCGATTCGATGTCGCCGGCCCTGGGCGGCCGGGCTCGACCTCGGTCCATTCCGCGATGAAGTCTGCTAGAGCCCGGGATTTTATGGCTTCTCCCGCGGGGCGACAGGTGATGTCGGGTCCCATGAGCTCAATAGCCCACTTGGCCATGCGGCCCGTAGCCTCGGGCTACGGATGACCTCTCCAAGGGGAATTTGGAGACGACCTTGACCGGATGGGAGTCGGCAATGCCCGAGCTTGCGGGTGATCGCAGCCAGCTGCACGAGCTTTTCGAGTGGTGTAGCGGGTCTTGGTGTCGGTGAGGACTTCGATGAAGAAGTACACCGACGCCGTACCTTTGAGCGCATGCCCTTCCTCCTCCCTCTCAACGACGAAGCGCGGTGCTCACCACCTTCGAGGTGGCCGAGATGTAAAGGAGGATCGGTTCGTTGGGTGTGGGAGCGACGAGTACGGGTGGATTAGCAAGGAGTTGCTTCAAGCGAGTCGAGAGCTTGCCGGGCTTCGTCGGGGGAATTTGGAGCCCGGTAAAGCGCTCGACTTCTTCTTCCAAAGAACTTGTAGAGTGGGAGGCTCCGTTCCCAGTCGGGCTATGAAACGACTTAGCGTGGCTAGGCATCCCGTGAGCCATTGCACGCACTTGACGTTTTGATCGGCCCCATATTCGTTATGGCGGTGATTTTCTCGGGATTGGCCTCGATGCCACGTTCGAAACGATGAAGCCAAGCGGCTTCCTCGAGGGACCCCAAGACACACTTCTCGATTGAGCTTGACTCAACTCTCGAGCTTAGCAAAGACCTTTTCGAGGTCGGGGATGAGCTCTTTCGAGCGCTTCATCTTGACAACGATGTCGCCGACGTATGCTTCAACGAGCTTTCGAGGAGCTCTTTGAAGACTTTTTGCATGCACCTCGAAGGTGGCGCCGGCGTTTTTCAAACCGGGCGGGCATTGTTACGCAACGCACGCGCCAAACGGAGTGATGAAGGAGGTGGCAAGCTGATCGAGCTCGTTCATCGCGATCCGGTGGTAGCCGGAGTAGGCGTCGAGAAAACAGGCGTTTCGCACCCGAGGTGGAGTCAACAATTTGGTCAATGCGCGGCAAAGGAAACGGATCCTTTGGGCATGCCTTGTTGAGACCCGTGTAATCAACACACATTCTCCATTTCTCATTCTTCTTCTTAACTAGTATAGGGTTGGCTATCCATTCGGGATGATACACCTCCTTAATGAACCTAGCGGCTAAGAGTTTATCTATCTCCTCGGCGATTGCCCGGCGTCGATCGTCGTCGAAACGTCTCGGCCTTCGCTTCCGCCGAGAGCCGGGTTTGATGTTCAAGGAGTGCTCGGCGACTTCCCCGGTATGCCCGCATATCCGAGGCCCTCCACGCGAATACATCGAGGTTCGCGCGGAGGAAGCCGACGAGCTCGCTTTCCTATTTGGGGTGGTGCTCGGCACCCATAGAGAGGGTGCGCCCATCCTTGTCGACCGTGACCTCCTTGGCGTCCTTTTCGGGCTCGAACGTGCCCGTTACCTTCTCGAGCTCGGCGGACGGGCTTGTGCTTGCCCCCTTCGGAGCTCGACGGTTGAGCTCGGAGTCCTCTTCGCTCGGGGGGCCCAGCCGCCATCCCGGGCAGCATCGCCGATTTCGGCAATGGCGTCGGCGTCGATGGGCGGCAGCCTGAACCGAATGCGTGCTCGAAGGTGGAGTCGATGGTGATGACCCCTGGACCGGGGATCTTGAGCTTGAGGTAGGTGTAGTTGGGGACGCCATGAACTTCGCGATAGCACGGCCGCCCCAACAGGGCGTGGTAGGCGTTCTTGAACGGAGCACCTCGAACGTGAGGACCTCCTTTGCGGAAGTTGTCCGGGGTGCCGAAGGTGACGGGAGGTCAATCCGTCCGAGCGGGAGCATTCGCTTCCCCGGCACCACCCCGTGGATCGGCTCGGGCGACGGGCGGAGACGTGCCTTGGGATGCCAAGGGCTTGGAGCGCTGATGTAGAGGAGGTTGAGGCCGCCGCCGCCATCCATCAACACCTTCCCGAGGCGCATGGTGCCAATGATGGGATCGACGACGAGCGGGTACCTTCCCCGGGTACGGGATGTGTCGAGGATGATCGGCCTTGTCGGCGTGATCGCCGAGCTCGACCACTTGAGGTACTCGGGGTAGCCGCTCGGAAGAGGACCTCGCGCGCATGAGCTTGCCGGGCGCTTGGACTCGTCGCCGGTGGCCCCGCCGGCGATGACGCGGACGGCACCGTCCTCGATGTAGATGTCGGCGTCGAACTCGCCGGGAGCCGGTTTCGCCCTGTCGTCGCCGCCCTTGTCGCCGCCCGCGGCGTGCCCATCACGTGCTTCTTCATGAGACGGCAGTCCCTTCATCTTGTGCTTGACCGCCCCTCATGGTGCGGGCATGGCTCCTCGAGCATCTTGTCGGCGTGCTCTTTGGGGATGAAAGGCTTGCCACCCTTGCCGCCGGCCTTGCGCTTGTCCGCAACGGCTCACGGTCATCGTCGTTGTCGCCGCGGGCGCTTTGTTCTTCCGGTTCTTCCTTCGCGGGAGTTCGATCCCCGGTTTCCTCGTCGTCGCCCTTCGGCTTGCCCTTGCCCGTGATCTGCGGAGGCGGCGTCCTCTCCCTCGGCGTGGCGCTGGCGAGGTCGAGGAGCTCCTTCACGGTTCGCGGGGCTTCGGACGCCGAGCTCATGGATCGTGGTCTCGCAGGTAGTGCCGAAGGTGAAGGCGGGTGATGATCTCGAATCGAGGCCTCCGAGAGGTTGTTGCGAGCTTGGAGAAGCGCCCGATGTAGTCGCTACAGGCTCTCCCCTTATTCCTGCTTGCAGCCTCGCAGTCCCACGTCGTGCTTGGCCGGGCGTAGGTGCCTGGAAGTTGCCGACGAAGACGCCGCCTCCTGTCCTCCCACGGTTGCGGATGGTGCCCTCGGGAGGTGCTCGAGCCATGATCGCGCCGAATCTGCAAGGTAGAGCGGAGGTTGCGGATGATGAAATAGTCATTTGTCGGCACCTCCGGCCGACAGACCAAGGCGGTAGTCCTCGAGCCATGTGGCGGGGTCGGTCTCCCCGTTGTACTTCTTCACCGAGGTCGGAGCTCGGAAGCGAGAGGGGAACGGAGCATCATGGATGCGTGAGCCGGCGGCTTTAGGCCTCCTCGAGGCTCGAGCTCGAGGGCCGGCGGCCCCGTTTGGGAGATGGGCTCCGTGGGCGGCGCACCGGCGTGGGGCTGCGGCTCTTGTCTTCTTCGTTGTCGTGGCGGCCACCGCTGGCTTTCGTCGTAGCCGCCAGGGCGTTTCTCATGGTCGCCGCGGTGGTACTTGTCGTCGTCCCGGGGGCGTTCTTCTCGGCTCGAGCCTCCGCCGCCCGGGCGTTGATGGTGTCGGGCGTCGCGGTTCTCGCCGACTCGTCGTCGTCGTGGACCTCGGGTGGGAGGAAGCCTCGTGCTCCTCCGGCGGCCGTCGGTGAGACGCAGAGCTTGCCGCCGCTGGACCGCCGCCTCCGCCGGGGTCTCTTGAGCTACTCGTGGGTCCTGCGTGCCTCGGTCCCTCGGGGCGGGCAACGGCGTAGGAGCAGCGGCGGCGCCGCCCGGTTGCGGGATGCTCTCCCGAACACCGGCGGGAGCTGTTCCGAGCCCTCGTCCCCGGTTGATGCGGTCGTGGACCTCGCGGGCTCGAGCTCGTGCTCGTGATTGCCGTCTTCCTCCCCGCCGGCGGCGAGGAGGGTTTCGCGCTCTTTGGCTGCTGCGCGTTCGAGCTCCTCGAGCTCTTCCACCGGGCCTTGACGCGGTCAACAGCGGCCCGGCTCCGCGCGCGGGCGAGTCTCGTGGCGTGTGTTGGGAGGCGTCGCCGAGTGGACTTCCTCTACCGCACCCTCGGGGTGTGACACATGTAGCACTAACGCTGTGGGGTCGCAATCCATGAGGCTCATCCCATCGAGGGCGGGCTCGAGCTCGTGGACGCCGACCGCCGGCTCGTCGCCCCAGTAGAGTGGGAGGCCCTGCGCCCATCGGGTACATCTCGGGCGTAGGCCGCCGTGAACTCGCCGACCGACGCCTCTTCGCCGGCGAGCCGTAGGACGACATTGGCGGTGGAGAAGGTCACATCGCGGAACAAGGGCCTGCGTGAGGCTCGCGCCCCGGATGTCGGGAAGCGTGTCCTTGATGAGGTCGAAGAAGTGGTCCGCGGGCGGCGCTGATGGGGCTGACCGGGCGCGAGGTGGAGTTCCGCCCCATGCTCGCCGACGGAGTCGGTGGCGCCGAAGCGGCCGGGATGTCCTCACGCCGCGACGGGCGGGTGAAGACGGCTCCGGTGATGGACCGCCTCGCTCGGTGTCGAGAAGTCGATCGTGTCGAAGCGCATCGCCGGGCGCCGCGTCGCCGTCGGGCGGAATGGAAGAAGCCATCGGAGTGGAGAAACGCCGCACTAGCGCTGCCCCTACCGGGCGCGCCAACCGCCGTGGTCTAATACCACCGTCACAGTAATGTCCGGCTAGTGCGTGCTCCAATGGCCTAGCTCTAGAGACAATGACACGAAATTTATACTTTGGTTTGGGGCAAATCGCGCCCCTAGTCCAAAGGAGGCCACTATCCGAGCTCAAAGGCTCGTGATTGGGGCGAATACAAGCGGGCGAGAGAGGGAGATGAGCTCCCAGGTCTCTGTGAAAGTGGGTGATAGGAGTGTTGGAAGCTAGGATGCTTGTGAGCTGAGAACTTGCCCTTCTCCAATGGCCGGGCCTCCCTTTTATAGCCGCAAGGGAGATGTACAGTAGCCATCGAGGGAGGGACTTAAGAGGAGAAGAGATACAAATTTGGGGGTAGAAGAGGAAATGGGACCATTCGGTTGGGCACGCCGACCTCCCGGCGTGCGCCATGCGCCGCCGCCTCGCGCCATGGCCTATCCGCAGTCGTCATAGAGCCGTAGGGGCGGCTCCATTTTCCGATGTCCAGACGTACGACCGCCGAAGCTCGGAGCTCGCTTGGCCGGGCGGCGAGGGGAACAAGTGAGCTCAAAGCGCCGCCGCCGCCGCCCATGCGCCTCCGCCCATCGCACGCCGCCGCTCCACGGCCGGACCTCGCGCGGCGCCGCCGCCATAAATGCGTGTACTTGGCGTCGCAGAAAACGTGTGGACGGGAGAGCTCGACGGGAGCTCGGCTTCCATTGCCGAGGTCATCTTTGTCCGTAGCGGTTGTTCAGAGTGCTCGGCGCGCGGTATGGCGTGATCCGATGGGCCATACCGCGCGTGCCGCCGGGGATCTCGTTCTCCCCGATGATATCCCGCCATAGGCTGCGGCGCCGACAAGTAGCCACGGCGTCGTCGGTCGGCGTCGTGTCCCGAGCCTGTTACTAGCTGGGAATTGGTGCTACCTAGGAGCTCGTCCGAGACGTAAAGGAGCTCGCCGGCCGAGCCGAGCTCGGCATGTCCTTCCTCGTACTCGTGAGAGCTCATTCGAGGCGGAGGAGGGGCGTCGGGCTGAGCTCGAGCTCGTTCCCGGGGAGCTCGTCCCAAAGGGAGCCTGCTCGAGACGGAGAGAGGTCCCCAGACGAGATCTTTCGGGGTGCGGGTGCGAGAGCTCATTGGTGAGAGGGAATGGGAGCTCGAGTGAGGCGGGGAGGCGGGCCTTCATCGGGGGAGCTCGTGGGAGAGAGCTCGAGCCAGGAGCATTCCCTTCTCGCCCATGAGGAGCTCGTCCCACGGTCCGAGATCTCGGGTCCCGCTTGCTCGTCGAGGGGATGGTTCGGGAGCTCGTGTATGGGTGTCCCAAATATCGATCCCCCACAGGCGGCTACCCCTCCGATGCGAAAGTAATTATGCATCATTATCTATATGCTTTTCTCATCTATGTCCATAGTTTCTTCCTTTTGTATGGCACCTTTATGTATCTTGGGTATGCATTTTGTTGAAACCTTAGCTTAAACTATGCAGTCCTTGTTACAGCCCATACTTCATTTTGTTATGAATCTAAATTTTGATTTTTCAAATTTTAATCTCACTAGTTGCTACATATCTCTTGGATGTGACAATATGATTAATCGATTTGCAAAGAAGGCTAAGATTTTTGTGCAATCATATTATTTCTCATAACATTTGTTGAGCAACTCCAACAGTACCCTATATGACATCTCAATCCTAGTTTTTTGAGAAAAGAATGAAAAACATTGCTCCAACAGTACCCAATACTTGCTCCCAATCTTTGGGAGGTTGGAAAAATCCTTCCCCCTACACCTAAATATCTTTCTTCATCATGTAAGCGAGATTAGTTATCCTTCGGTGATTTGCTCGTAAACCTCTCTATTCTTTGTCCGAGGAAAACCCATACAATATATATCTAGCCCGTCCTGGGCTGACCTTTGCGTCAACATAGTAGTGGAATTATATTTTTTTTTTTGATAAATGTACCTGTATATTAATTAAGAAAGATAGAAAAGTACAAATACAGGGGACACCATAAAAGATATGGAGGACAACCGTCCCAAACCAACATGCATAACCAAAAACTTCGACGCCGAAGAACGCCGAGTCCAAGTGTTGCAATCGAACCCATGGCCAAAAGAAGCTCCACCACACAACGGCTTTGATGTGGACCGCCGTGGGCGCCAAACAAGACGAGCAGAATTTGTTATTGAACGCCCATAGGTCGTCCACGCCCTGAACTCCGTCGACCTTGGATGCAAGTTCGCCGTTGACGACCACCGCTGGCCACTGTGAGCTTGATCTGTCCTCCTGTCTTCCACAACGCCTGCAGCATCCTTCATACCAAAATACATGGCCGACGACCCCTTCTCACCATGAGACGAAAAGCTATCGCCGATCGACTCTTGTAGACGAGCCGACGAAGTCGGACTCCACCTCCATATGCTCGTCCGACGGTGCTAGAGTAGAGCACCCCCGAGATGGGGAGAAGCACGAGAGGACCTTATTCCGTGAAGACGACGCCACCGCCGCCCGTCTCAACGCCATCGGACACCAAAACCTAAACCTACTAGGACTACCACCGATCGGGGGAGGCAGCGGTCTCCGCCACCTCGCGTAGCCCAAAGGGACATCGGAGGCAAGGAAGACCACCGCCACCGCTGGCAGCGACCGGTGCGCTTGTTTTGAAACCCTAGTTTTTTAGTGGAATTATAGTTTTAGAAATTATAAATAACTAATATATGTGAAGATTACTTACTCAGTTGCAAATTTGAGTTATATACTCCCTTCTGTTCCAAATTATAAGTAGTTTAAATTTTTTTATACATTCTTTGTGCTATGTATCTAGATATAACAATATGCCTAGATACATAGCAAAGTAAATGTACCAAAGATTCAAAAAGGAGTAAGGACATGTCTGTTGTATGTTCTGGCTAGCTTCTTAAAATATTTATAAACACTTCTGTATGATGCCAATGATATGGAGACTAAAATTATAATATACGAGATATTTCATATTTGTAGTTAAAATGTGGTGGAGACCTCGCACTGCATGCCAACACGAAAAGATCAAAAGGAGTATTACATATACATAGTATTGCATATACATTGTCAAACTCACAATACAAGACACACCAACAGCATCAAACAAATTCAGTATAGAAGATACAATAATATGGTGCTTTATCTCACTTCACATAGAGATTTGGTACCTATCTAATGAGGTACATGGTATATTTACGCACAGGTGGGTTTAGACAAAGGAAGCCGTGGTGGCACCACCGGATTCTTGTCTAGCAAGACATTGCGGACGTCGCGGATTTTCGGTCTCAGCTTGGAGTCCGGGTGACTGCACGCAAGGCCGAGTATCAGGAGCTTCAACGCTTGGTCTTTGATGATCTCACCGGTCAGCGTCTTGTCCACGGCACTGAACAGGTGCTCTTCGTTAACCCTCCTCTGTATTATGCCCTCACTGACATCGTCAGGTTCTTTATACGCTTCGCCGTAAAGCGCCCAGACCCAGTCAACAAGGGTCATCTTCTCGTTGCCGGAGAAGACAGTGTCTGCGCGGCGCCGGCCACACACTAGCTCCAGGAACACAGCTCCGAGGTCGGCAATGTCGGCCTCCAAGGAGGCGCCAGTTTCTGCCGTTGTGGAGGCGCTGGCGATGGCTCTGCTGCTGCTGCTGCTTATGTCTGGTCGGTAGTACAAGTGGTCGTCGAGGTACGCCGTGTAATCATAGTCCAGCATGATGCTGGACACGCTGATTGAGCCGTGGGGTACATCACTCACGTGAAGGGGGTTCAGGCCCTGGGCTACCTCCTTGGCGATACTGTAGCGGGAGTCCCAGTCCAAGACCGGGACGCCATTCGCGGGGAAGAGGTGATTCTCTAGGCTGCCATTGGGCATATAGTCGTATACAAGATACAGCCGTCCTTTGTCCAAGGTGTAACCTGCAGCTGGAGAACCGTCAATTACCTGTAGGCTGTAGGTATGATTATTTTTCAAAATGTGTACTAAAAGCATCTCCGACAGACATTCTAACTTTCATGTGCCATATCTTCATTCAACATGTTCCATATCTTCATTCAGCTACCCATCACTTTCCTAAAATCCTTTCTCCCTAATTCAACACATTCCAACAGACTTGCCATATCTCTGATAGAAAGAACAGAGTTTGGAGCAACACAAACATGACGCTAGTTGTCAACCTTAGCAAGGCTAGTGAAATTTGGCTACCAAGGGTCACGGTACAACATGTCAAGTGAAATTTCAATCGTGACGGCTAATATCTTGGAGGCCACTTTTCACGGGCTTTAGCTCAAAAAAAAAAGCATTTGCATGCCACCATGTGTTGACACCTAAAAATGTCCTATACAATTTTTTTAATTTAGACGTGTTGAAGAGGTCATGGGCAAATTTGGAGTTCAACAACAAGGCCAAAAGATCAAAAGATTCAGTGAAGAAGACGGCGGACTGAGAACAGTTCGCGCCGGACGCTGGAACTCAGCCGGAGCGCGTCTGGCGCGAGACCCCCGGACGGTCTGACGGCACCCCTAGGAAACAGTCCTATCTGGACTGCGTCCGGGGATGCGCCGGATGCTGGCTCTAGCACATCCGGCGGTCCGAGCCCGAGTGTCTGGCGGTGCAAGACTACGTCCGGAGGGCCGCCGGACGCTGGCCCCGCGCGTCTGACGTGCTTCGCTCTAGATTGAAATATGGCCTGTCCGGGTTTGCAAGCACCGGACGCTAACACGGCGCGTCCGGCGGTGGTTCGGGCTATGCCCGTTCCCGAACCGACTTTGGTTCCAATAGGTTTTTGGAAAGGTTTGGTGATTGAAAACGTATTTATAAGGTTTCCTAAGGCGATAAGACCACCCCCTCTATATAATAAGAGGTTCATGGCCGATTTGATCCCATCTACATCCAATCGATCAAACTACCCCAAAACTCTCCTTAAACCCTAATTTATCTTCTCCAACCCCTCTACCTTATTGTTCGGCGGCGTCTCCATGAATTTCGTCGGCATCCTAGGCGACCTTTTTGGTCCTAGGAGATCCCTCACCTGCGTCCTCCCGACAGATCTTCCCAGAGGGCGTTCTGAGGCCGTTTCAGCCGAAATCGAGCTCTACATCGTCCTTTCGATCTCTAGATCGGTTTGGCCGGTTACGCTGCGATTCTCGCTATTTTGTAGGTTGTTTGCAACGTCAAGCATGGTTGATTGGACGTGCAGCGATGACCAAGCCGGCTAGGCCGGTCAATCCAGACGGCCAACCCGTCGCTGGCAACAATGGCATGTCGGTCCAACCAGCCCTCCAAGTCAGCCAAGTCGGTCAGCCTAGTGGCCAAGAGCAGTCGGCCAAGCCGACTCTCATGGGCGTCCAAACTGGGTCATCCCAAGCAGCTAAGCCAACTATTTCAGTCGACTCAGCTGACCTTGGAGGTGGGATTTTGGAAAAATAATGAGCCAAGGCCGAAGAAACAAGTCGTAAAGCCTCAGTGCACATTTAATCGACTTTTGGCAAAATGCAAGAAGCAGAAGGCCGATTCTGAGAATCACCGGCAAAAAAGAGAGAGTCTACACCTCCCAAGCGTGATGAAGCTAAAAATAAATTGTTGGCTATGACTCCATCGTAATTGTCTTCTGTTGTGCAGGTTCCTCGACCACATTGTCTCGATGGGGGCCACCACTTCCACCAGTGGCACCACCACCTCAATGGGGACCGAAGGGAGTCTTTATGCCTTATCCTTCGGCTCTCATGAGGGTGGTAGGTGTTGGTCTTACAGTCAAGCCAGCTATCTTTGGCCGATTGGGCCCACAATCAAGCTATAGCGGTGTAGAGAAGAAAGAGGAGCTCACGTCCCAAACTCTCACACTCCAGCAGTCAGGGAAGGCACCTGTGCAGTAGTTATACATTCCTAATAAGGTAGAAGTGGTTGTGAAGCCTGCTCAGGTTGTCACTCCTCCACCTTCCATCATTATCGACACGATGATAGCACCCATTAATGATGTCAACAAGCCGATTGTCATTGGGGAGGGGGCAAGATTCAGCAAGTGATAAAGATCAAGTCATAGAGAAGGTCGTTGAAGCCCAAGACAAGAGAAAAAGGCATGTGGATCCTCATTACGCCCAACCGAAGTGGTTCCAACTAGGATTGACAAGACTCAAAAGAGGAAGCTTCAATGTGCCCGGTAAAAGATGCTGAAGCGCATGGCTGCTACTCAGGGGACATGACCTATTTTGCTGGAGCTTATCCAAGAGATCAAGCGGAAAGAAGTTGAGCTCGTTGCTGGTGCACAGAAATCAGCTCAACCGATTGTACAGTCGGTTAAGCCGACTGCCACGAAGGGGGCGGCCAAGCCGGTCTTGGACGTGGCTAAGCCGGTTAGCCGGACCTCCTGCAACTTTTGGCCAATGGACCGGCCAGCCGACTGAAGAGTAAGCCAAACCTACTGCTTTGCTAACACTGCCTGGGGTAGTTGAGCCGGTTGGTGAACCAGCTAAGCCAGCTAGTGGGATTGCCCATGCCCAAAACTCAAACATGCTGACTTCCGAGTCGGCTAAACCGATTCCTACTATTTCTGATGCTTCCGTAGGTGGTTCTGAAGATTTTGTCGCCGTTGTTGCTACTATGGTTGGCATTGAGGTGCCAGAAGAAGAGATGGTAGACTATGAGCCTTCACCACTGCACGCCGAGATGAACACCATTTTTCTCTCCGCTGATTATTATGTGATCGGGCAGGGGAAAGATAAGGTTGTTGCTGTAGAGCTTGCATTCGGGGTGGAGGATGTCGTGTTCAAGAAGCCTAGTGCACCAGTTAGACATCTCAAGCCATTGCACATGAAGGGGCACATCAATAGGACTCCGATGCGCAACATGTTAGTGGATGGCGGGGTAATTGTTAATCTTATGTGATACTCGTTGTTCAAGAAGCTCGGGTGCAAGGATGAGGAACAAATCAGGACCAACATGACCATCACTGGCGTGGGAGGAGGTGCGCCGATTCCTTCCAGGGGCATTGCTAATGTCGAGTTGACCGTCGGGAGTAAGACTTTGGCTACCGTAATGTGGAAGGTAGCTATGATCTCATACTTGGTCGTGATTGGATCCATGCCAATCAATGTGTTTCTTCTAGCTTGCACCAATTCCTCATCCAGTGGGTGGGAGATGCTGTAGAGATTGTCCATGCAGATAATTCGGTTGAGATTTCCACAACCGATGCTACCCTTGGAGAGTCTACTTTTGCTTGTCTTTTAGGTAGAGATATGTCAAACTATGAGTATGTTAGCTACATAGAGCATGGATTTGTACCAATATCATTGAAGTCAACGAATAATGGGTTCAATATCATTATATAAACATTGTTTATTAATGGAAAACAATCTTGAATGGTTGAAACATTGACTTGAGCATTATCAGACTGAAAAGACCGATGCATGTGAAGTGATTGATGACTTTGATGAGCTCAATAAGTTGGGTCAAGGCTTCACGTCGGCCAACCCTTTGGAACAAGTTGATATTGGGGATGGCTCGAGCCACGACCGACGTTTATTAATCAAAACTTCAAAGTCGATTATAAATCTGAATAAATCACACTTCTCAAGAAATATGTTTATTAATCAAAACTTTGAAGCTTCCCGTCAAGAAGGGGTTCCGACCATACAAGCAACCACCAATACGCTTCACAATTCAGCAATCAATAACCAGATTAAGGAGGAGATTAATCGGTTGCTTCAGGCAAAATTCATTCGTCCATGCTGATATGAGGAGTGGGTCTCTAATATTGTGCCGGTTGAGAAAAAGGACACTTTGGGAAGATCGAGTGTGCATTAATTTCGAGAGATTTAAATAGAGCCACTCCCAAAGAAGAGTACCCTATGCCTATTGCCGACATGCTTATTAATGATGCTTTGGGTCACAAAGTTATTAGCTTTCTTGATGGTAACGCTAGTTATAAACAAATATTCATGGCTAAGAATGATACATCTATGACTGCTTTTATTTGTCCTGGATTTGTTGGCTTTTTCGAGTGGATTGTTATGATTTTTGGCCTCAAGAATGCAGGCGCCACGTATCAGAGAGCTATGAATCTAATCTTTCATGATCTAATTGGGGTGATTATGGAGGTATATATTGATGATGTGGTGATTAAATTGGTTGCCCACGATTCTCACTTGGGCGATTTGCGTCTTGCTTTTGAGAGGATGCGCTATTATGGTTTGAAGATGAATCCACTCAAATGGCTTTTGGAGTGTCGGCTGGGAAGTTTCTTGGATTTATTATTCATGACAAAGGCATAGAGATTGATCCCAAGAGGATAGCGAAGATCAAGGCAGTTCAGCAGCTTCAATGCAAAAAGGATTTACAAAAATTCTTAGGAAAATGAACTACTTGAGGAAATTTATTGCTTACTTGTGCGGGGAAAATTATTCCTTTGACCCTCATACTTAAGTTGAAGAATGAATCTGATTTTGCCTAGGGAAAAACAACAAGAAGCATTTAATAAGATAAAGGAATATTTGTCATCTCCGCCCGTTCTTCGTGCACCTAGAAGGGGAGTACTTTTCCGCTGCCAAAGAGAAAGTAATTGGGGTTGTTTTGACTCAAGAAGATAAGGGAAAGGAGTATGTTGTTGTCTATCTTGGTCGCCGTCTTCTTGATTCTGAGACAAGGTATGCCCATATTGAGAAATTATGCTTATCATTCTATTTTGCTTGTTCTAAGATGAGACACTATCTTTTATCAAGTACTTGTGTGGTAGCATGTCGGGCCGATGTCATCAAACACATGTTGTATCGGCCAATCCTTTCGGAAGGATGGGAAAATGGGCATATGCTTTAATTGAATATGACTTGACTTTTGAACCATTGAGAATTTTAAAAGGTAAAGTTTTTCCTGATTTTATCGTTGAGCATAATATAAACATGGTTAATGAGGTAGATTACTATACTATCACCCCCGGCGCTTATATTTTGATGGATCGGTGTGCAAGGGTGGCGCTGGAGTTGCTATTGTCATTGTTAATCCTTATGGTGCTGAAAATCCAATGTCATGCCGATTGGAGTTTAATTGTTCTAATAATCAAACCGAATATGAGGCTCTC
This sequence comes from Hyparrhenia diplandra, assembly GCA_015847255.1. Taxonomy (NCBI): domain Eukaryota; kingdom Viridiplantae; phylum Streptophyta; class Magnoliopsida; order Poales; family Poaceae; genus Hyparrhenia; species Hyparrhenia diplandra. The sequence goes on along the minus strand of JADLZK010001620.1, from coordinate 52,601 downwards.
TTGTTCAGGTTGATCATGTTAGAAGCTATGGGGGCTGATCATGTGGAAGCTTATGGTGATTCATTACCTGTGGTGCAACAAGTTGCCGGTGAGTGTCAATGTTTAGAAGGATCACTTCGTGCTCGCCTTGATGCTTGCCTTGATTTAATTGGTAACTTTGCTGAATTTGAGATTCGGCATATTCTAAGAGAGGAAAATCATAGGGCTAATTTGTTGGATCAACGTGCTTCTGGTTATATTATGGAAGAGAATTATTTGCATTTAAAATTCATACATAGAGCAAACTTGCTTGCTCAATAGGCATCTGGCTTTAATGTGGAGGAGAAATATTTTCATCTACAATATTTGTCGATGCATGAAAATTTGACTTCTTTGGGTGCAGTCCGAGAAAAGTCGGCTCAGTCGACTTTTGTAGTCGGTCAAGCCGCTCGATGATTGGGGATGGCTAGGGCCGAGTGTCAGGCCGGCTGTGACAACCTGCGGTCGGCCAAGCCGATTCTTAAAATCGGTCAAACCAACTTTTTCAAAGGTAGTCGGGAAAAATTGGCGTAAAGTTCTTTTAAATCGGTCTATTTACTCGTTCTTGACAATGGTAGTACTGATTTATAAGATTGGAGGACTTCTCTGTTATCTTTTTTGCAGGATCCTAGCATTAAAGTTGACAAGAATATTTGGCGGCTCACTTTCAAGTACACCTTGCACAACGGTGAACTTTATCGAAGAACTGCCGAAGATTTGTTTGTAAAATGTTTAGGGATTGATCAGGCATGAGTGGCTATGGGAGAAGTCCATGAAGGCATTTATGCTACGCATCAATCGGCTCCAAAGATGAAGTGGCTGTTGAGACGGGCTAGTATTGATTGGCCGACCATGATGGCTGATTGTTTCCGCTACTACAAGGGATGCGAGGAGTGTCAACGGTTTGGGAATATTCAACTAGTGCCTGCTTCTATGCTTCATCGTATCATCAAACCGTAGCCTTTTTGTGGTTAGCGGCTAGACTTTATTGGTCAGATTCATCCTCCATCTTCAAAGGAGCGCAAGCTCGTCTTAGTTGCTACCGACTACTTCACTAAATGGTTAGAAGCAGCTCCTTTGAAGAATATGACACATAAGGAGGTAATTGAGTTCATCACTGAGCACATTATCCACAGATTCGACATTCCTCAAACATTAACTACGGATCAAGGAACTTTGTTTATGGTGAAGGAGGTAAAGGATTTTTACGAATCATATATGATCAAGATGCTAAATTCATCTTCATATTATGCTCAAGCTAATCAGGCCGAGTCAAGTAACAAGACCTTGATCAAGCTTATTAACAAGAAGATAGATGCCAATCCAAGAAGGTGGCATGAGGTCTTGTCTGAGGCTTTGTAGGCTCATCGCATTTCGAGGCATGGTACTACTAAAGTTACTCCTTATTCAGCTGATTTATGGTCAAAAAGCTATATTACATGTCAAGGTGAATTTGGATGCATACAGATTTGCTAAGCAAAATGACTTATCTCCCGTTGTGTATCATGATTTAATGATGGATAACATCGATGAGGTGACTAATAAAAGATTGAAAGCTCTAAAGGAGATAGAAAAGGATAAAGCCCGTGTTGCAAGAGCCTACAACAAGAAAGTCAAGAGAAAATCATTCCAAATCAGTGACTTAGTGTGGCAAACTATATTACCGATAGGGATGAAAAGCAATCGGTTTGACAACCGGTCATCCAATTGGAAAGGTCCTTATAAAGTGATCAAGGTGATTTTTGGAAACTCATACATGCTTGAGTCAACTAGTGGTGAACGTCTTTTCGAAGGCGATTAACAGGAGATATCTTAAAAAATATTTCCCAAGTGTTTGGCAAGAGGCCTAGTGCTCACCAAACAATGGTCGATGCATGTGTCGCCCGTAAAACAAAAATGGCCACTATTTGATATCTCCCTTAGTCGCTGAACAACCGATATGATGTTAATTTGTTGGTGTTTAGTTTTCCTGTTTGTTGTGTTTTCAGGTTCGTGTATTCCTCGCCTGAAAACAGGGGGACATATGTTGACACCCAAAAATGTCCTAGACAATTTTTGGTAATTTAGACATGTTGAAGAGGCCATGGACAAATTTGGAGTTCAACAACAAAGCCAAAAGATCAATAGATTCGGTGAAGAAGATGGCAGACTGAGAACAGTACGTTGAACGCTAAACTCGACCAAAGCTAGTCCGGTGCGAGACCCCCGGACAGTCCGACGGCACCCCCGTAAAAATAGTCCTTTACTCGGATCAAGCGTGCGGGGATGCGCCGGACGCTAGCTCCACCGCATCCGGCGGGTTCGAGCCCGAGCGTCCTACGGTGCCCCGATTTGCGACCTCTCTAGATTGCGTCCCAGAGGGCGCCGGACGCTGGTCCCGCGTCGACATGGTTCGCTCCAGTTGAAATCGGCTGGCCGGGTTTGCACGCGCCGGACGCTGACTCGGCGTGTCCGGCGCTCCCGTCACGGGCGTCCGGTGCTGAATCGGGCTATGCCCATTCCCAAACCGATTTTGGTTCCAATCGGTTTTTGAAAAGGTTTGGTGATTGGAAACGTATCTACATTGTTTTCTAAGGGGATTAGATCAACCCCCTCTATATAATAAGAGGTTCATGGCCGATTTGATCCCATCACATCCAATCGATCAAACCACCCCAAAACTCTCCTTAAACCTTAATTTCTCTTCTCCAACCTCTCTACCTTGTTGTTCGTCGGCGTTCTCCACGAATTTCGTCGGCATCCTAGGCGGCCTTGCTGGTCCTAGGAGATCCCTCACGTGCATCCTCCCCGGATCTCTTTCCGAGGGCGTTACGAGGTCGTTTCAAATTTAAATCGATCTCTACATCGGTCTTTTCGATCTGTAGATCGGTTTGGCGAGTTATCATGCAGTTCTTGTTGTTTTGTAGGTTGTTTGCAACCTCGAGGGGAGTCCAAGACCCACTAGTGTGTTGGGGTGATCACTAATTCGCGCCAGCAGCATGTTAAATATCAATTCTGTTGGAGATGCTCTAATAACTCTATCTTTCTAACACTCGATCTCCTTGTATGACTATATGGTGGATCACGCGGTTGGGGACTAAGCACACGGTAACTCGATATCCTGTTGTGACGTGCCCATGTTTTACTACGTGTGTTACCGAATAAATCTAGCTTTAGGACTTCTCCTAAGTTAAACTCTCCTAAATATAACCGGTCTTATATAATATAGTACTGACATCTATGACAAGAAAAAAAAATATAGGTTGTGTTTAGTTCACATAAAATTCCCAAAAAGTTTTCAACAGCATTAAATATAGGTAAATAAAATAATTAATTGCATAGTTTTTGCAAGACGAATCTTTTGAGCCTAGTTTACTCATGGCAGGACAATAATTACCAAATACAATTGAAAATTATTACAATACTTTTCAGCTTCACTTTTCAGCATCTAAATACAGCCATAGTATGAAACTATATTCCATATTGTAACTAGTCTACTAATTTTATGCCATAACTATGTTTGTCTCTTTCCTACAAAGTTTAGTTCAATTTAAAAAAGTTTGAATGACCACAATTTAGTTTATAAGTTGATTTATTCGAGGATGGAGGAAGCAGTAGATTGAACACAAGTCACTAGGCAATTGAAGAAAAACAAGTGTTGACAACGTTACTTACCGTGCAGCTTGACAAGGTTCCTGTGTCGTAGAGTGCACATGCGCATGAGATCACCTCCGATGTCCTTGCAGTCCTCCTTCGTGAATGTAGTGTGGTGTCTCTTGATGGCCACCTTGACGGGTAAACCTTTGTTCTCGACGAACTGTGTTATGAGCACGACGTCCCAGGGCCCAACATGCCCACCCGGCATGGACTTCCTTTGAACTCGTTCGTTCCCCACGACTCCAGCTGGTTGTAGTCGATGTGGAGCAGTCGTACCCATTGAGCCGGTGAGTAAAGCGCAAGGGGATCCTGAATCATCACCGTTTCCTCCAGTATCATATACGCTCGGACCAGCGCCGGCGAGCCAAGTACGACGGGAGACGGAGCCTGCTCCGACGGGCCAGCAGGTCGTCGGAGCGGAGACGCAACCTGCGCCGGCCGCGGCGGGCGGCGACTCGGGTGCGCGGGCGCGGATGAGGCCCGCACCTGCTTGTCAAAGATCGCCGCGTATGAGTCTGACGACGACTGCCATCCGCCAAATGGTGGTACTGGTACCTCGAGCCCTGACGTCGACGACGAGTCCCATTCGCCAAACCGTGGTACCTGCGCCGGCGGTCGGTCTCTCCTGGGCGATGATGAGGCCAGATCGGCGAAGAATATCGGAGAAGGGGAATTCTCCGCGCTGCGCACCATGGTCGGGTTGATGGACATCGGGTTGCGGGGAGACATCGACGGGCGTAGATGGGTTGACCACCGCTTGGGCTTGGGTTTGTCGACCTGCCTCTTCTCACTGATTTGTGGCGCCGGTGCCACTGCCACCGAGGCGTTTTGTGGCGCCGGTGCCACTGCTACTGCCACCGAGGCTTTTTGGTTTCTGCGGCGGCACACGAAGACGACGATCAGTACTGCCAGTAGTGCCACGGTAGCGACTGGAAGTGCCACAAGCAGGCACATCTTCCATGTAGGCGGCAGGTGCACGCCTGCTCCTTGTCTTCCTCCCGGATTGTTTCTGGCAGCACAGAGACGGCAAGGAAGAAGGATCAGCAATAGAAGCTCAAGTATGGCTAGCGAAAACCGAGGCATATGCGACATCGCTTTGGCTTTCGGGAGGTGAGGTGCGTTGCCTATGTTGGTAGATAGGATGTGCAAACAGAGAACAAACGAACAGATAGAGGGTGTGTTTAGATCACCAAAATTTGGTGCGAAAATCCTGTAGCATGTCACATCTGACACTGTAGCATGTTTCGTTTGTTAGTGGTAAATATTATCCTACCATGGCGTAGCTAGGCTCGAAAGAATCGTCTCGCAACGTACATCTAAACTGTGCAATTAGTTTATTTTTTTACCTATATTTAATACTCGATATATATGCCGGCATTGTGATGTGATGGGGAATCTTCTTTTTGCACGGTGGAATTTGGGGAGGAAGTTGGGGCTCTAAACAGGGCCAGAGACGAGGAGTGCCATGTACAATCTATATTAATCTAGTCTTACGTCGCTCCAGACGCGTCAGTGTTGTCAATATCATCCCAAGCATGACAACTTCTCCGAACGTTCGTTGCAAATTAGAAGAAAGAAGAAACCTACCACTCGTAACATAACATTTGCACTCAACTACTCTACTTAATTAGGACGGTATATAGGAATACTCCCGTACAACCACTAGTAGGTAAGCCAGTATAGAGATGTGCGGAGAGGTGATCGATAATAAATATGCTCCGTTGTTGCGTGGAAGTTAACACCACTGTATAGTAAAAGTCAAGCGACAACCCAGCCATTTTCCTACCCGCTAACCCGCGTAGGTGTCAGCCAAACAACGACGTAACCCAAAGACAACCGTTTTCGACAGGCTGACACGTCCATCCACTGTCGTCATATCGTAAACACTAGCACAATGTTTTATGTTAGGCTGCCATAGCGTTTTTCTTTGCCAGGTTACTAAATATATATAGCCATGTATAGAGAGAAATCACTTGCCTGTGTGCACAGCTATGCCAACAAATCACTACACAACTTCGTCCACAGAAAGGATCTGAGTCGATCAGAGAGGAAACGGTTGGTGTTGATGTGAATATCAAGTGCTCAATCGATGCACAGAAAGTTTAAACACTCTCTCCCAGACTTATCCATAGGTTAGACAGGTTGGCCATTTCCTAAAAAAGATCAAAGAAAATCCCTAAAATATAATGATCAAAGAAACAGAATAATAGTGATTAGTGTAGCAGCATTTCTGAGAGTGTTTTGGTGGACTTAATAAGCTATTAAAGTTCAGTAGTCTAATAACTTCTAATGACTATTCTATGCAACTATCCTTATCAACGTGCAAGTTAGCCATCAGGTAATGATACTGTTGCTTCCTTCAACCATATGCAAATTTGTGAAGATGACAGAGAATTGTCAACTGCGTGATAAAAAAAAAACAACTTGCGCATACACTTTACAAGATGACAGAGAAGTGAAGATAGTAATCAGACATGGTGAGCATGTTGCGGTCTGAGAATTTACCATTGGCAATTTAACAAGAACCGGAAAGAGATCTACGATTATAAGCTGTAAAGATTCACCATTTGTGAACTGAGCATGAAAAATAGTAATCCTATGACCAGTAATAACTTGGCAGCTATTGTGAACTGATAATGAGTTTAAACTGAAAACAGATGAAGGATCAAGATCAAAATGTGTTTCAAGGTTCAAAATTGAAAAACAGTTGGAACTTACTACAGATCAGCGCCACATAGTAGTTTTTCTTATCTCTCCTAGCAAATACATCCACAGCCATTTAGTGGAAGAATTCATTGTTGATTGTGTTAGTTGCTTGCCCAAACTGAGGTACTAAGGACAACAGAGGCTGATAGTCTATCATACATGCCTAGTATCAACCTTAACATGTTGAATTGGAAAAGGAGCTGCCTATTAATCAATTCTACATGTTGTTAGGCCAAATGACGTAATTACGATGCTCAAAGTAGATTCTCTGTTGAGCACACCAATCCTTGACGCTGCACAACACAGTATGCCAAACTATTACTTAACTTTGTTGTACACTGATGTTGAAACACATGTCATAATTTTCACAAAAAAATAAAGCTAACTAGATCATGGATGTAGATATACCTGTCTTGATTTGCACTTGTAATTCCTGAGTCTCTATCTACAGCAAAAATTAATTCTTAGGCCAGAACCAGAAAAAGATCGAGAGAAGAACAGGGATACATGTTTTGCATTCAGTGAATCCAAGGTTATTCAGAAGTAAACTCACAGTGAAACCCAAAGTTTTAAATAGTAATGAAGATAGGAGCAGAGATGCCCCCTTTCCCCTGCATTTTTTTTGGTTGATCCAAGTTTGAAGTGCCTCATTTCTAAGCAGAATTACAATGATGTACATCTAGAACTGAACCAAACAGTAGTAACACTGAACTTAACCACATTAGTTCCAGGCTTCAGTAATTCAGAACATCTAGGAGTAAAGTGCAGGCAAATGCAATGCTAACATATTATGGACCTAGAAGTATCTACTTACAGCAGTGGACATGTAAACTATAGTAGTACTTGACAGATAAGAATGTTTATAACTCGATGAGCTCAATGCTGGAATCCTAACTTGTAATTTCTTTTCCTCTATATCAATTGTACAAGCTTTTCGTATGACTGATCATATATCAAGAATTTAAAGCATGCTTTAGTGGGATGTCTAAATACACATCTGCACAAGCTTTTCAGAATATATATTTGTGTAGTGTGGTCCGCACGGATTATTTGGGTTTTTTTGGATTGATGCCATTACACAGTTCTACAAGTTTGGAAAAATGTCATTACTATTAGTCTATTTTGAAACATGTCATCCCAATACTTCTTTGACTTGAATCATGTCATTTTCTACGTATTCAGCAATGTTGGGCCCATGTGTTGAAGGACATTGTATTCTCGTATGTCCCAAAAATACCCCTGTTGTATATCTCTTCCTCCATTCGCTGACATGTGGGCCTCACATGTTAGCTTCTTCTTCAACCTCCGGCAAGCGCACGGTCAAAGTCCAAGCCTGGCTTTGCCTGTCTATAAGTGGTGGGGGAATAAAAATTGTGAGGGATGAGAGATTTTTCCCTAGGGTGTGTTCAGAAAAAAAAAAAAAAATCAGACACATGGGGGCAGTTGTCCAGGGATGTACCCAAAGGACATCCTGGGCTCACGAGGTGGGGAACACGAGCGACGAGGATATGGCCGTAAATATGCTTGCTTATTTTGGCCCATGATGTACCCAAAGGACTACCTGGGCTCAAATGGGAGCAAAAACAAAGGCCTTCCCCCACACACGGAATAGGCCGGAATATCGTAATTGTCTGATATTTTTAGGTTAAAACTTAAAAACATGATTTCTATATTGCTTTTGCCACATTCTTATAAGGGAAGAACATATCTAATGCAAGTCAACACAAGAATTTGTGAAAAGAGATTAGCTCATTATGAAGAGCTAGCTTTTCTTTCGATTCTATTCCTATCACCTTGTATAGAAAAAAAAAAAAAAAAATGATGATGTTGATTCTATGAGCTAGAAGAGTTGGCATTGTTGGATATGACATAACCTTGTTATAGACTTTTATTTCAAGAAGTTTTTGAGTAATATATGAAAAATTATTTACTAATCCATCCATCCAAAACTATAAGATATTCAAGCATTCAAAATTTGTTCCAAATTATAGGAGATTATAGGTAAAATAACTCCAAACTCAATTTGAAAATATAGCATTCTTTACATACCTGCCATTAATGTCTATCACCAACCAATATCCCAAGGAATAAAGTGGATGCATGGATCATTTTACTTTACCCTCATAATATACCATAGAATTTCTAGGATACCTCGTAGTTCAGAATGGAGTAAAGAGTAGGCAGCAGCTATGAACATTTTTTTATAATACTTTTTTGGATTCACAACTGTGAATCTGTGATGCATTTTTAGTAACAAAAATGGAATGTCAACATTGGGGGTAACTGCAATGAGGCAGATGTCCTAACCCAACGTATATTTCTGAACCAAAATCATCATGAACCTAACCATTTCTTTCAAAAAAAACATATGCTTGACATCATTTAGAAACAACTCGCTCAAATAATGGAACAACAAATCCAGACTTTCTTCACACTATCAAAGTAGGTGAGCTGCAAACTTGTATGATAATTTAGTATTGTATACTGCCAGTAGAACGATCTGATTTTAATAACGCATCACTTCAAAAGTATAATTAGCATATGAACCGTTGGATCTAAAGTACAAATTGCTATACATACAAACCAATCATGATTTAGCAAAAAATAAAATTGAAACCAAACTTTTTGTGAATGGCTTGCTGTGTCATAAAACAGCTAACAAGAAATTTATCCTAAGAACAATATTTAGTTTCATTTTTAAAAAGTGCTAATAAAAAATAAACAACTGGCACCCTTAAAAGTAACTTGCTGTGTCATAAAACAGCTAACAAGAAATTTATCCTAAGAACAATATTTAGTTTCATTTTTAAAAAGTGCTAAAAAAAATAAACAACTGGCGCCCTTAAATGTAACTGAAATAATATAAAAAAATATTTGCCATGTTAAAAACAGATACAGTTCATATTTTTATTAAAAAAAAAAGCATACTAGCAGATCATAACTACATAATGCATTGAATATGGAACGATACATTGAACCAGCAGATCCAGCCTTCTATATGACTATTTTTAAAAAAGTTTCAGGTCATTGTATGAGTCAGCACTGTCCAGTGTGACCAGGGCCAAACAGATGCCAAGACACAAGGCGGCCATACCGAGCCACCGCCCTAGTTTGTTTTATCCTGACAAGAACGAAGCACCATCAGAGGCCAAATCGCAATCATCTGGAGCACAATAAACATCACCATTGTAGAGGTCGACGCATCATGTTAAGCCACCTCGGAACACATTAAACATCACAGCACCCATCGAATCCTATAACGGCCTGAGATTACCACTCAGCATGAGCCTTGACTCAGCATCCATACAAAATGTCAAACACAAACAGAACAGCAGCACTAACCATTGCTGCAGCATCAACAGAAAATAGTTGCCGTCGTAATCAATCAGGCAATCGTCACAGCAGCAAATGGGCAGACACAGGCCATCCAATGTCAAACAAGGTGGTCTTCCAAAAAAATGTTTAAAAAAAGTGATAACATTTAACGAATGAGTTGAGTTATTATGCAGTGAAGTGATGTGCATAGCTTAATCTTGGTGGTCCAGCAATAATGAAGTCACTTAACAAATCATGGACCATTCGATCCTGAGTAGTGAGTACGACACAACAGTAGGGCATTTTACATCAGTCATGAATCCTTAGTAGTACAACAACAGTAGGGTGTTTTACACCAATCATGAGCCATTAGAAGCATTTGAGGAAAAGTAGAAGCCACCTTCATACTCCTTACAAGAAGCAGAGGATGGGGGCTCAGGAGATGCTAGCACTATCATACATAATTCACAATCCTCTCAGAGAGAGAGGAAATCACCTTTGGAATGATTAGCAAAAGAGGGATGTGGAAGGTACAAGGAGAAACACAATGTTCACCTAGCCAAGCCAGAAATTCCATAAAATTGGCTAGGTTCCTTCACCTCTTCCAATTGCGGGGAACTCTAAATGGTGGTGGAAATCTCAACACCTACACTAACCAACTCCAAAAGAATATATCACCAGTAACTACCAGCAAGGTATGAAGTTCGGTAGATGTAGTAAGTTGTAAAAGAAGGAACTGGTGAATCACAGCAAAAAAAAATGGCACCTTTCTTGTTTGATTCATGTTATGTTTGTTCTAGACTACCATCTCATCCAGCTGGAGCTGTTCAAGCCAGGCACCGATGACCCCTGCAGTGTCGTCCTCACCGCCGATATCCTCATGACTTGCAGCCTGACTCAAAGAAGCAATGGACTTGATTGCGGTTGTCCCGTTGATGGATGGCTTCTCCGGCGTTGGCTCCTTCACAAGGGTATTGACCCATGAGAGGTCCGGCTCATCGCCGTTGCCACCACTCCGTAGCTCGAAGGACGAGGATCGCTTGAGACGGCCAAGCTCCTCGTCGTCAGCTCCCCAATCTGGTGTGCTCGAGGGGATTCCCCATTTGGACCAGCTTGAGGTAACCGGTGAGCCAACCAGGACGGAGGCGCCAGAGCCAAGGTCACGAGAGCTCATGCTTCTCAGCGTTTGCTGCTGCATCTTCTCCCGCTGCGCAAGCGCTGCCAGCAGCCTGGAGCTCATCGGAGACACTGGCTCAGGGATAACCGTGGCCCGAGGAGACAGCAAGCTCTGCTGCTGCTGGAACTGGTTGAGCATGGCGGCCTTACGCGTCGGCGAGAAAGCAGAGCCGCCCTGGTCTGAGTACCGAGGCGAGTGAGATGCCGCGGCGCCCGCCATCTCCGCGGAGAACAGATCGTCAAGATTGGACGGCACGAGCGTCTTTCCCCTCGCCGACCGCACAGAGGCCGGTGACCCGACGAGCCCGTCGTAATCCGCTGAGGCGAGCAGCTCGTCCACTGCCATGCTGCGCGCGCTCAGCGAAGTGCGCAGCCGGCTCAGGTGAAGGTTCCCCGCGCTCCCGGGGAGGCACAGCGCGGGCACGTTGGGCTGCGGCCACGCGCCGGCCACGCCGCCCCCGCCGGAAGGCGAGCGGCGGCGTGAACGACGCACCCGGCGACGGCAGCCCCATTCCCATCGCCGCTGCCATCTCCATGGCGCTGCGCGACCCCGCCGACGACGACACGTACAGTGGGCGGAGCTCCTCAGGCGTGTGCGCGAAGAAGCAGACGCGCCGCGCGCAGCCGACGCCGTCCTTGCAGAGCCGCGTCCGGTACTGCGCCGGGTGGAGCCAGCTCTCGAACACCCCGTGCGCGTACTCGCACATGTCGCCCCTCCGGCACCCGGCCCCCTTCTTGAACTCCGGGCACGGCACGCAGCTGTAGTGGTACTTGCGCGGGTCCCGGCGCCGCGCGTTCTCGCCGGGGTGGACGAAGGGGCACTCGGTCCAGTCGTGGGAGTAGGCGCGGGAGCACGCGCGCACCTTGAAGGAGTACATGCGGAAGTCGTCGGAGGCGTAGGCGCCGTTCTTGATGTCGGGGAGGGAGGGATCCGGCGGCCACTCCTTGCGCCCTCCGAGGAGGGAGAGGAGGTGGTTCTTGAGCGGGAGCGAGTTGGGTGGGAGGGCGACGAGGTCGGACGGCCGGCGGTGGAGGTGGTCGAGCAGCGTGGGGTCGGCGCCGGCAGCTAGGAGAGACGGACACCGCGGCCGGCGTGGTGGAGGCGCCGCCGCCGGCCGCGAGGTGGAGCGCGGTGGAGAGGGACGACGGTGAGGCGCGGTTGGGGTCGGCCAGGTGGGGCGGCGAGAGTAGGACGTCGATGCAGGCCACGGACCCGTACGCCGCCGCGACCATGAGTGGGGTCATGGGCTCCGCGCCGCGCGCCGGGGAGTACCACGGCGCGTGCTCGTCAGCAAGCGACGGGTGTGCCGCGAGGAGGTCCCCGAGAGCCGCGGAGTCGTCGTCGGCCGCGAGCTCCAGGAGCCGCGCAGATACGGCTGCCGCCGTGTCCGAGGGTTCCGCCATGGCCGGATCGGGAAGGTGTTCGACGAAATGGTTGGCAAGCGGAGGGAGGGGAAAGGGACTTTGGGTGCTTTGGGTTTTTGGAGAAAAACGAGTACTAGGTTTTTTTTGCTCGGGCGGATTTTTGGGTGATTTGCCGATTGCTAATTACGATGTTTTACCCTATGTTTAATGGGTAAAACGGGGTTTTCACCTCCTTGCTCCATGGTAAAGGGTGAATATTGGTTGCGGTGCTCACAAAAGATATGGTGTTTTACTTTATTTACCACAATCAGGTAGGAAAAAGCCAAAAGAAAAAAATTGGATAGGTGGTTAGAAAAAATGACGTAGGGTAGACACGCCTTTCAACCTAATTGGTGGAATAATATATGCAAAGATTAGGTGCCCGAAAATCAAATCATCTTTTTGTTTTCTTCCCTTGTCTTTCTCACATGTGAGTTGAATCTTCTTGATGCCCTTAGCAGAGAAGAATTTTTCTTCATGCGGATTTTTACCTGGCCAATACTTAAAACAAATATTTCAAAACAACTTCCCATTAGTTAATTTCTTACTAGAAGAAATCTAAATGGGTAGCTATCTTGTGGGATATAGATTTATTCGCAGCTAATGGGGCGACCCAACATTAGCCCCGAATGAAAATGACAAGCCTTAGTAAGATCAAATACAAACATATAGCCTGATCTTTTTAATTTTTTCAATCCTTTTTCAAAAAAAAAAAAAAAAAAAACTTTTATAGCATCCATGAACATCTGAATTGCGCCTTTGGACCTCGGGATCGATGATAAAGGGCCTAGGCCGTCGAGGTAACACGACTCATCACAAATGCATGGATGGTGTGGCGGGACAATGTGGCTAGAACTCAATGCCACAGTTCGAGACGTCGATGGCGTCTAACTATAAATTTAACCCCAATAGTGTGTTGAGGTTTAAATGAATTTCCCATCTTTTCCCGCCAATTTAAGCTTTTAGGTCAAATTGGTCGATATATTCAACTCAATAAAGAAGACGGACTACCTCATTTCTCAAAACATCACACTTTAATATTCATTTGATATAGATTGCTAAAAAGCTCATGGGCTCAAAGGTAGTCTATACTGGTTCTATTTGTAAGTTATGCATAAGCACGATGTGAGAATAGTTTTGACTATACAATTGCTACTAGTGCCAGTATAGTAACAGGTTATTAATTAATGCCGGCACATGATTTACGGTTAATTGTGGAATATTTGTAGTTGTTGGTGGATCTCCAAAGAAAAACTTTCATTGACATTTAAAAGAATAAGAAAAAAAAAGCATGTAAGACAAAAAAAAACATAAGAAGTTGTGACCGTGCTAATTTGACAATGTCACAAAATTAAGTAAATAAATCAAATTTCTTTCTTTATTATTAGTTACTCTCTCTCGGTTTGGTATTAGTAGTCGTTTTGGACAAGGTTTAGGTCAAACATTGATAATATAAATCATCAATAACTTTTAAGTTATTGAGTTTGGAAATATGAAAATTATATGAATAGATTTGTTTTAAAAAAATACTTTGCTAAAAGTGTACATATATCATATTTCTATCAATATTTTTTTTATCATATCAAGAGGTCTAAGTTGTGTTTTGAAGACCGTGTCATTTGTCTAAACGACTTCTAATACCAAAAACCGGAGGGAGTATATATATGTAAGCTTTGGCCTCGCTTGGCACGGCTTCAATTCACCGGGTGGAGTCATTTTTTGGGGTTTCGGCTTCATGGACAACTCCAACGATAGAGTTGTAGCCATTTTGATAAATCGTTTAGTAAAACAACTTCACATGTAGAACGCCATGTAGGACGAGGTGAAACTACTATTTTTTTGGCTTCATCCTACCTCAAACTTATGTGAGAGCATGATTTAAGAGATTTTTTGGTTGAAGTTGTTTTGTTTTATCCCGTTTGACGAAAAATGACTCCAAACAGTTCCTAGAGCAAGACGTGAATATCTTTCTATGCAAGCAAGACACGTCAACAATCCGAGAAAACACTAGAGTGTGATTGGTTACTTGATTAGTATTAGCCTATGATAAATAAATGTCAAATATAAAAATATTACTATTTACTGGAAATTAGTCAAAAACTAGTTGGGCTTGTACAAATTGTATAACTACTTACACTGTCGTTTCAAAAATAATTGTTTTACACTGCAATCCTGTAGTTGAAATATGGATGGAGAGAGTGTGCCCGCAGAAGGAGAGAAATCTGGATGGACCGGCGGGCGGCGGCAGCCGGCCGATGGGAGTGGGATCCACCTGAGCGAACGAACCCCATTCGCCGCCGTGCGCGTGCGGGTTGGCCGGCCGGCGTCGGCATCCCCTCCCTCGATCGCCGCGCGATGCAAGCAGCAGCCAGCCAGCCAACAGGCGAGCCGGGGCCCACTGGTCAGTCTTCTACTCCACATCTTCCTCCACCGCGCAAGCCCCCGCCAGGTGGGGTCCCTCACACGCGCGGGCCACTTGTCAGTGACCTCCGTCAAGGGCGAGTGTGACGCAGCGCGGTAGCGAAGGTTTTCCTTCCTCCTTCTGCCTCGTCCGTGCCTGTGCCTGCTGGGGCCGGCCGTGGGGCGTGCGTGCTCCGGAACCGAGGTGGGTGGCCCGGCCCGGCCCCCCCGAGGCACCTGACCGGCTTGGCGTGACCAGTTGACGACGTGGACTGTTGTGGACACGGGGCTCCGCGTCGGGACATGGTTAACAAACTTGCACAGCTGATTAACCTACTTGTCATTTCAGGTCGCTGGATTAATTTGTAGTACCGGCACGAGTAGTGTACAACATTTTGCAAACAGCTGCGACGACAAAAGGGCTGGCTGGGCTACCTTTGATGCTTTGCCGCTCGCTTGGTTACGCGCCAAACTTGTTTCTTTCACCGCCGGCCGGCTACAAACGGGAGCTAGCTGTCCAGTTGCCCGTATTTCTTCACACCAGAGCTAGAGAACAGGTTCAAAGTTGGTACTCTCTATATTCTAAATTATAGTTCACTTTAGCTTTTCTACATACATTGATTTTATTATACACCTAGTTATATACTATGTTTAGATACATATGGATCTAGAAAAGCCAAAGTGAACTATAATTTAGAACAGAGGGACTAGTAATATATATTTTTCTTTTGAAGCAACAAAATGTTGTTTGTCGGTGCATTTTTTTTTTCTAATAAGTTGCTCCAAGCCTCTAGCGGGTACGAGCAAAAGAAGAAGACGACGACGTTCAACAGCGACGCCTCCTCGCCTCATCTACAAGGAAGAAGTGCTTCATGAGACACTTGCTAGCTACTCCCTCTGTCTCACAAGAAGTGTCGTTTTAGCATTTGGCACAAAGACCAAGGAACCGAGCACATAGACCTGCATGCTTTCCTGAGTTCTTGTCTCCTCTCTTCCCTATAGCCGGTGGTGTGAAGATGGGAACTGGGGCCAACGTAGGAGTAATGTGGGAGGGTGCTAGATTCTCAATGGCGGAGCACACAAAGAGACCCGAGAGAGCACAATAGTAGGTGGAAAGAGTAGGCGCCAGCAGAGCTAAAACGACACTATATCCGGGACAAGCTCTCAACGCTTCAACCACAATCTTTTTCGGGACAAAGCGGTAGCTAGAAATGCGTCTGAGAAAATATCTTGTGATAATGTCGGTGCGTATGGAAACTTGGACATCTATTGCCAATAAAAAAACTCTCTTGTTTATTATTTTATATGCCGGATTGAAGGGAAATATATAATTTTTAGATTTTAAAACCTATTATTCGGTTTAAATTCTCAAATATGTAATGTAACCTCCTAAATTACAGGGGCCCACATGCACTTATCATTGTCATTAAGACCTCGATCATTATGCACGAGTTCCCAATAATCTAGAAAGTACTATTAATCTTCCGAACAGGATCTCATTAACAAGTCACTCGGTATTACAACACTTTATTCAAAATACATCGAGTAAACGGCGGAAGGATTACATAACCATAAGTTTACAAACCATTTGTTCAAATACTCAAACTTAAGTATCATTATTACAAGCCCGATATTATTGGAGTAACTTTATACATATAAACACCGACAACCCCGCCCGGGGTTCAACTCTACTCGTCCTCTTCTTCTTCCCGGTACACCGTCATGCGGCGGGGACCAAAACAAGCCTGCTCATGATCAGCTCCCGCAACAAGGGTCAAAGAACCCCGAGTGCGGGGGGTACTCAACAAGACTTACCCGACCAAGAAAAGAGGAGAAGACTTCGGGAATGCTTTGGTCTTAGGAGTCAAGGTAAGGTTTTAGCAAGAATCAAAGACTCATTTTGCGTAAAAAGCTTACTATAAGTGAATCCTTACTTTCAATATTTTTAATTCAAATTAGTAACTCATATACTCTAGGTTATTCTATTCTAGAGCAAACATACTTTTCTTATTCCAACTCTCTTTCCTCAAAAACATATTCCATCATTTACTACGATGAATGGGCGTAAGAACAGGTCTCCATAACCGAGAAGCAACGGCGATTCATGAACCGATTATACCCACCGGGGATCCCTAACCACACGACATATGTAGCACTTAAGCTTGCATATATCAACCCTCACTCGGTTCGTCCAAAAACGGGATCGGGTCCATCGCCACCCGAGAGCACAAGACTCCACCTCCCTACCCCGTCCCTAATGACGGTTTGACCAAGTAGGGTGGGTACATGCTACTCCCGCCATCTCTCCACTCCCGGTCGCGGTTGTCCGTTCGATTTGGCACACCCCCGAGATCAGGCTTACGGGGCATGTGGCCGCTTAGTTTCGTCGACCGGGGGGTGATCTCCGACCGACGCGTGCCATTGACCCAAACGGCCTCGAGGCGCAACTTGCGTTCAAAAGTCCCGAACTTAACAATCCAAACAACGGGCGGTCCTTAAACGACCAACACGGGACAAGCACGGCTAGGTATCCCGCCGGCTTTCAACCTATGTCCCGTCCGATCTCAAATTCATCACTACATCTCTTTCTTTTTCCGAAAACAGTACCATCTTCTCAAATAAAACATTTTGATGAAAAAAGCTTAACTAATTAAGCGGGGCTAAGCATCACTAAGCATTTTCGAAATGAAACAGGTTATCAAGGATGGTATTGAAATAAACAAGGATGGGAATGCAAAGAATTAGGTTGTCACTCAACTCCTATCACCTAATGCAACAACATAAAGCAAAGGTGATATAAAGCTTTGTAAAAAAACACAAGGAAGGTTTAAATGAACCGGGCTTGCCTTCGTTGATGAAAAAAGTTTGTTCTTGAGAAAACCCAATAAAAATCCGAACCCTCCTCAACCGGATATGGAATCTCCTCAATGAATCGGCTCGGACTTGATACCCTCAAACTCGTTCACTACACGAAATAATGTATGCTTCAATATGATGCCACATATATATATGATGCTTGCAAGTGCATGAAAAGATAAACACGGGGAAAGTAACTTTATTTCACGATAAAGTTGCAACCCAACAAAACCAACTTGTTGAACTACTCAAGATATCATCACCATTGCCTAAGGAGTTCTCAAGGACCACTTATTATGATATAATCTAAGATTCATAAAACAACCCCCTCAGTCACACAAAACCGAAAATATTTGACACTAAACAAAACATGAATCACATAAAATGATAGGGCATGAAATAATAAATAAATTAATTTTCTCAAAACAAGCCCAAAATTTTTTGTACAGGTAGGTCATGCCATAAAACAGTACCAAAATAATTTTCATGATTTTTGGATAAATAAAATAATTATTAAAAATCAAGGAAGATGCATTTTTCAATTAAAATTTGTATTTTTAAATCATGCAAAAACTATTCGAATTCAAAGTTTCAAATTTTTTATGGATTCATATACTCATAAGAAGCTTCTACAAAAATTTCAGAATTTAAAGAGCTATTTTCAAATTTCTATGAATTTTCAAAGAATCAGCACTATTCAAGATAAAGGAAATTAGATAAATCAATTTTCAAAACATAACAGATCCTCGGGCCGAAACCGGCCCAGCTTCCTACGCGGCCCAGCACTGTGCAGCCCAGCCCGCTGCTACAGTAGCAGACCGGCCCGTCGGCCAAACCGCGGCCGACCGCGGCGGCGGGCGCCGGGCGGTTGATCGGCGATTCTCGTCGCCGGCGACGAGGTCTCCGGCGACGCGGCTTGGCTCTACGCGACCCTCTCGACCTCGCGGACCTCATGGCACCCAAAACCCGATACCTAAGGCACGGGGCATGACCACCGACGGCCATGGCGGCACGGCGGCGCGCGCCATGCGGCGGAAAGGCTCACCGGAGCCCTCCCGACAACGACAAGCACGACAGCATCTCCAAAGACCTCCAGAGGGTCCTAAAACCCCAGCTAAACGAACCCAAACCAACCCCTAGCTAGGACGCGCTCGCGCGCGGCGGAGCGGCAACGTCGGCTCGTCGGCGGCAAGCGTGTTCCGGCGGCTACGGCGCACTAAACAACAAACCGATGACACCCTCGTGACCAGGACCTCAGAAAGATGACGGTGCTCACGTTGGTTGGGATGGAGACAAGGCGGAGGGTGATCGGCGACGAGAGCAGCGGCGGCGGTGATGGAAGACGGTGGCAACGACGGCGTTCCGGCGGCTCCTGTGGGGAAAACACAAAACCGACGAGCGCATCATGACCACAGCGTCAAGGCGACTCCAAAGCTCTAGATGGTTTTCATTGAAGCTCACCGTAAACAAAGTGACGACGACAAACTCGACTCGCGGCGGCGCCCCCGCCGGCCGTGAAGAAGACGACGGCGCACGGGCGCTGCTGGCTACGAGACGGGACTAGGGCTAGCTTAACCGACGCGCAAGGAAGCTGCGAACACGATGGCTAAGTTAATTGGACGGATTGGAGCTTTTGGACGACGGCAATGGAAAGGGGGCGGAGGCGGTTTTCCCTACGGCGAAGGAGAAAGAAGAAGGAAGAACGGCGCCGCTCCAAGCTTTATAGGGCAAAGGACCATCGGACACGTAGGCGGGCGACGTCGCGAACCCGTCCATGTAGCCGGTGACGCGAGGACGGCCGGCCGGCGCGCGAGAACGCCGGCGGCGGCCGGCGACCGGCCCGGTATGGAGGAAGAACGAGGGGTTTCCCCTCGTTCCACCGTAGCTCTCTCAACCCTAAATCTCTGAATTTCATCAAATTCTCCCAAAATTTGAACTGAACTTCAAAAACTCTAAAAAGTGACTTAGGCTAATTTTTCAAGATCTACAATTTTCATAATTGGAAGATTTTCAAATTCGGCCTCTAAATAGGACTTTTGAAAAGCAGTTCAAATTTTTGAAATTTGAATTCAAAATTACTTTTAAAAACATGTAACAACTTCAAAAACTTTGTACATGACTTTTGTTCATCTCAACAAGATCTACAAACTAGGTTTTGGAAGTTTTTGCAAATTTTGATTAGATTTTTGAATTAGGGTTTTTAAATCAAAAGGGGACAAAACCCTAGTTTTGGTATTTTCAAAATTACTCAAAATTTTTGAACTAAACTTTGAAAACTCAAAATACCAACTTTGTTCCACTTTGAAAACTCTACAAAATTGCTTTAATAACCATACCCAAATTCTTTATAAATTTTGAATAAAAGAAAAGGGGTAAAAGAAAGAATGGAATTTAGGGTTTTCGGAGTTCAATTCAAATTTGAATTTGATTCGGATTTCAGATTCCCAACCTATACTATCCAACCCTCATCCAACATCACACTTAGAATCAAAAACATAAATTAACATTAAATCACTCTAAAATTCTTAAGCACAAATATTCTCTAAAATATAAACTCATTTTAATTTCAATGCATTTCAAATTTTCTAATTATGCATGCTTTATGATAATCATGATGACATGTCAAGATTTTAGTCGAGTAACACCAGGGGTGTTACAGCCTTTCCCCCTAAAAGAAATCTCGTCCCGAGATTTAAAGCTCTGGGGTTAAGTAACGGCAAAGGAAATGTGTCAATCAAACACATCTCAAACTAGTTCATAAAGCAGATGGTGTTTTATCTAATATATGCTACAAGAACTTAAAGAGACAAGGGATTATAACCTAGATAGAAGCAAGAAATTCGGGAAGTGCTCTTGCGGATATTCCTCCGATTCCCATGTAGCTTCTTCTTGAAATGTTGGTTCCATTGGATCTTATACCATTTAGTTGTTCTTCTCACGAAAGACACGATCTTTCTCGATCAAGAATTTGAGCAGGGGTATTCTGAATAGACTAGATCAGGTTCAAGTGCAACTCCTTCAATATCAACCACTTGATCGGGCACTCGAAGACATTTCTTCAAGCGGGATACATGGAACACATTATGCACAAAATAGAAAGGTGTTACGGTAACTCCAAACGATATGCTACTTTTCCACATCTTTCCGAATGCGAATGGTCCAATATAACGAGGTGCTAACTTTCCTTTGATTCCAAATCTTTTTATTCCTTTTATAGGTGATACTTTTAAATACACATAATCTCCCACTTCAAATGTCAAAGATCGACGTCTTTTATCTGCATAACTTTTCTGTCGAGACTGAGCCACTTTCATATTTTCTTGTATGACGCGAACCTTCTCTTCTGCATCCTTAACCAAATCCACACCAAAGAACCATCTTTCTCCGAGGTTCGGACCAATGCGAGAGGAGTTCTACATCTGCGACCATATAAAGCTTCAAAAGGTGCCATCTTGATACTTTCTTGATAACTACATTTGTTGTAAGAAAATTACGCTAGAGGTAAACATTCATCCCATTTTTCTTGATAAGTGAGAACACAAGCTCGTAACATATCCTCAAGAATCGATTAACTCTCTCGATCACGTCCATCCGTCTGTGGGTGATAAGCTGAACTATGAACAAGTTTGGTTCCCAATGACTCTTGTAATTGTGCCCAAAATTTATCCATAAATATTGAACCTCGATCTGAGACAATAATCTTTGGTGCACCATGTAGACTGAAAATCCGGCTGACATATAACTTAGCATAATCTATTGCCTTATAATGATTCTTCACGGCAAGAAATGTGCAATCTTAGTAAGTCTGTCCACAATCACCCGTTGAATCAAAACCTTTTGATGTATTGGGTAAACTAACAATAAAATCCATGGTAATTTCCTCCCATTTCCAAGACGGAACAGGCAATGGATTTAATTGTCCTGCAGCTTTCATATGTACTGCCTTTACTCGTCGACAAGTATCACATTTAGCCACATATCGAGCAACTTCTATCTTCATCTTAGTCCACCAGAATCTCTGTTTCAAGTCCTGATACATCTTGGTGCTACCTGGGTGAATAGAATACCTAGTCAAATGTGCTTCATCCAGGATCTGCTGACGTAACTCGGGAACCTTTGGTACTACCAGCCGATTCTTGAACCATAACACATCCGCTTCATCAATTCTGAAATAAGATGGCTTTCCACTTCTAACTTTCTCTTTGATATGTGATATACCTTTATTTTCTCTCTGAGCGGTAATAATTTGATCTCGGATATTTGATTCCACAGTGATACTGGATAGAGTTCCCTGTTCAATGATTTCCAAATTTAACTTTTCCATTTCTTGACATAAAGTTTTGTCCATTAAACTTACTTCAAGACAATTGCAGTGGATCTTCCGACTAAGTGCATCAGCAACCACATTTGCTTTACCAGGATGGTAATGCACTTCCAAATCATAATCCTTTATCAACTCCAACCATCTTCTTTGTCTCATATTCAGGTCAGACTGGGTGAAGATATATTTTAAACTCTTGTGATCAGTATAGATATGACAAGTGTTGCCCAGTAAATAATGACGCCAAATCTTCAGTGCATGGACAACTGCTGCTAATTCTAAATCATGAGTTGGATAATGTTCCTCATGACGTTTAAGTTGTGCGGAGGCATAAGCAATAACCTTTCTTTCTTGCATCGATTACACAACCAAGGCCAACACGGAAAGCATCACAATAGACATCAAACGGCTTCTCAATATCTGGTTGAGCCAATATCAGTGCGATGGTTAATGCCTTCTTCGAGGATTTTTAAAAGCTTTCTCACACTTTCGGGTGACCGGACAAACTTGGTTTGATTCTTCAACAATTCGGTGATAGGCTTTGCTACTTTTGAAAAGTCCGAATAAACCGGCGGTAATAACCCGCCATTCCCAAAAATCTGCGGACTTGATGCACAAAGTGGTTGGGGGCTTCCAGATTAAGAATATCCTTGACTTTACCTGGATCAACCGAAACTCCATCCGGTGACAATACATGACCCAGAATTGTATCTTCTCTAACCAAAATTCACACTTACTTGAACTTGGCATATAAATGATGATCTCTAAGGCGTTTGAGAACAATCCGAAGGTGCTCAAGGCATGCTCTTCTTTGTTCTTGGAATATATTAATATATCATCAATGAATACCACTACAAACTTGTCAAGTTCGACATGAATACCGTATTCATCAAATACATGAAATGTCTTTGGGGCATTAGTTAATCCAAAAGACATCACCAAATACTCATATAAACCATATCCGGTAGTGAAGGCGCTTTTGGAATATCTATAGGTCTGATCTTAATCTGATGATACCACGATCTTAGATCAATCTTTTGAGAAGACCTTGGCTCCGGCAAGTTGATCAAAAAGTAGATCAATGCGGGGCAAAGGATACTTGTTTTTAATCGTCACTTCATTCGGTGGGCGATAATCAACACACATTCTCAAAGTGTGATCTTTCTTTTTCACAAATATAGCGGGGCAACCCCGGGGTGATGAACCTGGGTCGGATAAAACCTTTGTCCAATAACTCTTGCAACCGAGTTTTTCAATTACGCTAATTCTTGAGGTGGCATTCTATATGCTCTCCTAGATATTGGGGCGGTTCCTCGGTTTTGGATCAATTCTGAACTCCACATCTCTATCTCACGGCGGTAAACCGAGGGTAAATCTTACGGAAACACATCCGGAAATTCACAAACTACTTTGGGATATCCTTTATTTCCTTAACGGATGTAGCCTGATTCTCTCAACGACCCTCTTAGGGATAGGAAGTTGAATAAGAAGTTGAGAACTGCTATCGGGTATATTTACCCTTATTGTTCTATTCAAAACATCGATGACGACCCCATCTTTGATACATCCAATTCATACCGGGATCACATCTATATCTTGATCCTTTAGAATTAGCATGTTAGTGGGAAAATTATGCCCACCTAACTTTACAGCACCTGGTATACTATTTCTTTAGAACACGAGGCGTCCCCAGGCGGCGTATCAAAATTCCTCTTTTGTTTCCCCAATGGTTAAGTCATGCTTCACAACAAATGTTCTATTGATGAATGTATGAGATGCTCCAGAATCAAATAATGTAACTGCGGGGTGATTGGCAACAGGAAACATACCCATCATAACGGGTTCTCCTGCTGGTATTTCATCAACATTCGTATAAAACACCCGTCCAGTCTTCTTCTCAACTTTACCCTTCTGAGCATTCGGTCCCACTTCTTTGTTCTTGTTACGTAGGCTGCTGACTTCCTGATGCTATCTGATAATTGGGATTAAACTTCCGAGGATTGGGGCATTCTCGGGAATAATGCCCAGGCTTGCCACAGTTAAAACAGATAGGACTACCTTGGCCTTGTGGAACGGGGAGTTCGAATGCCGGGGACATTCGGTGACGGGGATAAGGAAAAGTTGCGGCCGGGCGACAAAAGACTGCGGCCTAGGCCGGAAGCGTGGTGGGCGATAGAGAGGCCGATAGGGAGGGGCGATAATGATTCAGCGGATGATAGATCACCCTCGACGCTTCTTATTCCCTCCGAAAATCCGGAAGACACATTTTTCTTCTTATTCTTGATCTCCTTGTGTTGACGATATTTTTCTTCAGCATTGAGTGCCATATTGACCACCTCATAATAGGTATGCGTGGCACGTATAGTCATCATTGTTTGAAGCTTCATATTTAAACCACGTATGAACCACTCCTTTCTCTTTGCATCGTACTAACATGCTCTGGAGCATATTGGGAAAGATGATTAAACCGCCAACATACTCCATAACCGACATATCTCCTTGTTTCAACTCAATAAATTCCGTTAACTTCTTAGCCATCACACCTTCGGTATATAATGTTTACGGAAAGCTTCTCGGAACTCGGCCAAGTCACTTGGTGTCGGTGGTACGCATGGCGAGAAAAGTTGCCCACCAAGCTCTGCGGCACCTCTAAAGCTGTTGGGGGCGCAAAATGGGGCTTCGATAGGTGGTAAAGTCCATAAGCTCAAACTTTTGCTCCATAGTGCGGAGCCGGTCATCGCCCTCAAAGGTTCATTTGCTCTTGAAAAGATTGGGGGCTTAGTGTCGGTGAAATCGGGGTATGAATTTTTCTTCTTATCATTCCGGCGACCATTGTTATCCCGACTACCATTATGACTATTGTTTGCCACCTCTCGCATTAACCGACTATTTTCGTTAGTGGCTTGGACCAAAGGCGGCTATGGCATCGGTCGGTGCAGGAACTGTGGTGGTCCGGGAGGAACAGCCCATTGAATCTGCTAGCATTGGATTGAGACATCATTTGCAAACAAACCGACTTTATTCATTAACTTACATATAACTTTCTAAAAAGTTACAACAACACACCAAACCGGTTCCTTATTTATTATACAATCACGTACTAGACAGGGACCATCCAACCCACTAAGTTTTCATACTAAAACTATGTTACATATATAACAACATCCTCACAACCGCTCAACCATCATTCTCATTGTCCCGGTAGTGCTCTACCTCCTGTGGTTCCTCTTCTTCACCATCACTAGGTGGTGCTATCTCCTCATTTCCTGCTTCTTCTTCATTCTCATCTTCAACAACACCTCCTTCATCCTCAACCTCTCCATACGGGTGGTTCCGATGGATGGCTTCATGTAAGTTGGCGTTGTAAGCTTCCAAGCCTTGCACCCGAGCTTCTAAGGCATGAATACACCGATGGCTAATATCATGTCTTGTCTTTCAAACTCCCTTTCATGAAGTATATTGAATACAACTTGATGACATTCTTCATAGTCCAAATCACGTCGCTCCACTTCACCTTGCAAATCACCAATCTGTAAGGTAGCATCCTCATTGGCTCCCAACCACGTCAACTCTTGATGAGCCTTCCCACTTCAAGTTGGAGATCAATAATGCGTGAAGTGCCTTTGAAGCTCTCTAGCTCATTTTGCTTGCCAACTCTCTCGGTAAGCCTTTGCATCTCAGCTGATAAATCAGGCCTACTATTGCTGCTACTAGCACCATCATGTCTTGGAGCAAGTTGGTGTCGAGGAACTCCTTTGGGTCCCGTCTTCTTTGTTGGGGTCGTTTTAGTACGGGCCATCCTATAGATAGGAAAGATTGAATTAAGGATGGATCACGAAGATTATCGGGGTTAGCAAGCATAGGATTGATATACCTAACCCAAACCACAATTAAGGGGAAAGTGATTAACAAGTTGATTAAGCATGATGCATGAATCGAACTTACGAAAACTATGCTTAAACGAAACTTATTATATAGGGCAATATGATATGTTACTCCACTACAAAACATTTAAATTAAAAGAAAAGATTTGCAATTGGATTCAAGATAAGTTATAAGCAATTTGGACCAAATTAAGAGTTTAAATTAATTTGACTCAAATCATTTTGAAGTTTTGTAAAAATAATACTACGATGCGGTTAATGATCATGCTCACGTACCAAGCATGTATGAGAACCTCCTAAATTACAGGGGCCCACATGTACTTATCATTGTCATTAAGACCTCGATCATTATGCACGAGTTCCCAATAATCTAGAAAGTACTATTAATCTTCCGAGCGGGATCTCATTAACAAGTCACTCGATATTACAACACTTTATTCAAAATACATCGAGTAAACGGCGGAAGGATTACATAACCATAAGTTTACAAACCATTTGTTCAAATACTCAAACTTAAGTATCATTATTACAAGCCTGATATTATTGGAGTAACTTTATACATATAAACACCGACAACCCTGCCCGAGGGTTCAACTCTACTCGTCCTCTTCTTCTGGTACACCGTCATGCGGCGAGGGACCAAAACAAGCTTTGCTCATGATCGGCTCCCGCAACAAGGGTCAAAGAACCCCGATGCGGGGGTACTCAACAAGACTTACCCGACCAAGAAAAGAGGAAGACTTCGGGAATCTTGGTCTTAGGAGTCAAGGTAAGGTTTTTAGCAAGAATCAAAGACTCATTTTGCGAGAAAAGCTTACTATAAGTGAATCCTTACTTTCAATATTTTTAATTCAAATTAGTAACTCATATACTCTAGGTTATTCTATTCTAGAGCAAACATACTTTTCTTATTCCAACTCTCTTTCCTCAAAAACATATTCCATCATTTACTACGATGAATGGGCGGGAAGAACAGGTCTCCATAACCGAGAAGCAACGGCGATTCATGAACCGATTATACCCACTGGGGGATCCCCTAACCACCACGACATATGTAGCACTTAAGCTTGCATATATCAACCCTCACTCAGTTCGTCCAAAACGGACTTGGGTCCATCGCCACCGAGAGCACAATACTCCACCTCCCTACCCCGTCCCTAATGACGGTTTGACCCGGAGGGTGGGTACATGCTACTCCGCCATCTCTCCACTCCCAAAGTCTTGGCGGTTGTCCGTTCGATTTGGCACACCCCGAGATCGCTTACGGGGCATGTGGCGATTAGTTTCGTCGACCTGGGGTGATCGCCGATCGACGTGCCATTGACCCAAACGGCCTCGGGCGCAACTTGCGTTCAAAAAGTCCCGAACTTAACAATCCAAACAACGGGCGGTCCTTAAACGACCAACACGGGACAAGCACGGCTAGGTATCCCGCCCGGCTTTTCAACCTATGTCCCGTCCGATCTCAAATTCATCACTACATCTCTTTCTTTTTCGAAAAACAGTACCATCTTCTCAAATAAAACATTTTGATGAAAAAGCTTAACTAATTAAGCGGGGGGCTAAGCATCACTAAGCATTTTTCGAAATGAAACGAGGTTATCAAGGATGGTATTGAAATAAACAAGGATGGGAATGCAAGCAATTAGGTTGTCACTCAACTCCTATCACCTAATGCAACAACATAAAGCAAAGGTGATATAAAACTTTGTAAAAAAACACAAGGAAGGTTTAAATGAACCGGGGCTTGCCTTCGTTGACGGAAAAAAGTTTGTTCTTGAAAAAACCCAATAAAATCCGAACCCTCCTCAACTGGATATGGAATCTCCTCGATGGCGGCTCGGACTTGATACCCTCAAACTCGTTCACTACACGAAATAATGTATGCTTCAATATGATGCCACATATATATATGATGCTTGCAAGTGCATGAAAAGATAAACACAGGGAAAGTAACTTTATTTCACGATAAAAGTTGCAACCCAACAAAACCAACTTGTTGAACTACTCAAAGATATCATCACCATTGCCTAAGGAGTTCTCAAGGACCACTTATTATGATATAATCTAAGATTCATAAAACAACCCCGAAGTCACACAAAACCGAAAATATTTGACACTAAACAAAACATGAATCACATAAAATGATAGGGCATGAAATAATAAATAAATTAATTTTCTCAAAACAAGCCCAAAATTTTTGTACAGGTAGGTCATGCCATAAAACAGTACCAAAATAATTTTCATGATTTTTGGATAAATAAAATAATTATTAAAAATCAAGGAAGATGCATTTTTCAATTAAAATTTGTATTTTTAAATCATGCAAAAACTATTCGAATTCAAAGTTTCAAATTTTTTATGGATTCATATACTCATAAGAAGCTTCTACAAAAAATTTCAGAATTTAAAGAGCTATTTTCAAATTTCTATGAATTTTCAAAGAATCGGCACTATTCAAGATAAAGGAAATTAGATAAATCAATTTTCAAAACATAACATCCCTCGGGCGAAACCGGCCCAGCTTCCTCTGCGGCCCAAAGACTGTGCAGCCCAGCCCGCTGCTACGATGCAGCGACCCGACCACCGGCGGCGGCCAGCCCACACGATCCGGCGGCGGCCGCGGCGGTTGACCGGCGATTCCTCGCCGGCGACGAGGTCTCGGCGACGCGGCTTGGCTCCCTACGCGACCCTCTCGACCTCGCGGACCTCATGGCACCCAAAACCCGATACCTAAGGCACCGGGGCATGACCACCGACGGCCATGGCGGCACGGCGGCGCGGCCATGCGGCGGAAAAGGCTCACCGGAGCCCTCCCCGACAACGACAAGCACGGCAATAGCTCCAAAGACCTCCAGAGGGTCCTAAAACCCCGGCTAAACGAACCCAAAACCAACCCCTAGCTGGGAGGCCTCGCTCGCGGGGGCGGAGCGGCAACGTCGGCTCGTCGGCGGCAAGCGTGTTCGGCGGCTCACGGCGCGACTAAACAACAAACCGATGACACCCTCGTGACCAGGGACCTCGAGAAAGATGACGGTGCTCACGTTGGTTGGGATGGAGACAAGGCGGAGGGTGATCGGCGACGAGAGCGGCCGGTGATGGAAGAGCGACGGCAACGACGGCGTTCCGGCGGGCTCTGTGGGGAAAACACAAAACCGACGAGCGCATCATGACCACAGCGTCAAGGCGACTCCAAAGCTCTAGATGGTTTCATTGAAGCTCACCAGAAACGGTGACGACGACAGCTTCGACTTCAGCGGCGCGGCTCTAGCCGGCCGTGAAGAAGACGGCGGGCGCCGGCGCCGGCGGCTACGAGACGGGACTAGGGCTAGCTTAACCGACGCCTTGCAAGGAAGCTGCGAACACGATGGCTAAGTTAATTGGACGGATTGGAGCTTTTGGACGACAATGGAAAGGGGCGGAGGCGGTTTTCCGGCGGCGTGAAGGGAGAAAGAAGAAGGAAGAACGGCGCCCGGCTCCAAGCTTTATAGGGCAAAGGACCATCGGACACGTAGGCGGGCGGCGTCGCGAACCCGTCCATGTAGCTGGTGGCGCACGAGGGCGGCCGAAGCGCGAAACGCCACGGCGGCGGCGGCGGCGGCCGGCCGGTATGGAGGAAAAAACGAGGGTTTTCCACATGCCTTTGTAACTCTCTCAACCCTAAATCTCTGAATTTCATCAAATTCTCCCAAAATTTGAACTGAACTTCAAAAACTCCAAAAAGTGACTTAGGCTAATTTTTTCAAGATCTACAATTTTCATAATTGGAAGATTTTCAAATTCGGCCTCTAAATAGGACTTTTTGAAAAGCAGTTCAAATTTTTGAAATTTGAATTCAAAATTACTTTTAAAAACATGTAACAACTTCAAAAACTTTGTACATGACTTTTGTTCATCTCAACAAGATCTACAAACTAGGTTTTGAAAGTTTTTGCAAATTTTGATTAGATTTTGAATTAGGGTTTTTAAATCAAAAGGGGACAAAACCCTAGTTTTGGTATTTTCAAAATTACTCAAAATTTTTGAACTAAACTTTGAAAACTCAAAATACCAACTTTGTTCCACTTTGAAAACTCTACAAAATTGCTTTAATAACCATACCCAAATTCTTTATAAATTTTGAATAAAAGAAAAGGGGTAAAAGAAAGAATGGAATTTAGGGTTTTCGGAGTTTAATTCAAATTTGAATTTGATTCGGTTTCAGATTCCCAACCTATACTATCCAACCCTCATCCAACATCACACTTAGAATCAAAAACATAAATTAACATTAAATCACTCTAAAATTCTTAAGCACAAATATTCTCTAAAATATAAACTCATTTTAATTTCAATGCATTTCAAATTTTCTAATTATGCATGCTTTATGATAATCATGATGACATGTCAAGATTTTAGTCGAGTAACACCAGGGGTGTTACAAAATACTCATATTTTTCTCTAGATTTATTTTAAAATTTAACTATATTTTTTCAATGATACTAAGGTAATTGTTGACAACGAGATACGTGTGTTGACTTTATCGGTATTGAGATGTACTCCATCCGTCCACAAATAATTGCACTTCTTTGACTTTTTTTTTATCATTCTTATTTGACCATTAGTCTTATTTAAAAATTTTTAATAAATATTACTCATTTTGTTATGACTTAATTTATCATTAGAGATATTTTTATGTTATGACAAAATAAGTTATATTTATTAAAAAATTTAAATAAGGCGAATAATCAAACAAGTTTGATAAAAAAGTCAAAAAGAAGTAGGTAAAGAACGCAATCTTAGCATTCAAAAATTTTCCAAGAAAAATGCTAAAGTTGCTACCAGAACTACTGTCGACTGGCCAGGCTGCAGCCACCTCATGCATGCAGACGCGATGGACTGCTGCATGTCCTCTAAAAAAAAATAATTAGACACCATTTATACAAGCAAAAAAAAAAAAAAGAAAAAATTGGTCGCAACCAAAGACGATCTCCACCACTCGTTGTTGCACCAGGTATCGCATTCTGCATAGTTTAGACCTTAGAAGCCATGTTCCCGAACGTGATACGGGAGCGTGGTGCGTCAATACGACATTTTTAAAAACTATGGAGCGAAGAGGGTATACAGCTTTAGCTTCGTACCAAATCCAAATAGAACGCGTACCTAATCTAGATGGAACGTGTTCCCGGAACATGTTCCCGGAACGTTCCCAAAATATAGTATCTGAGATGCTCCGATCGCTCCGCTTGAGCCTATTGCCTGTTCTCTCTTGTCGGATGGATAGATCTCAAGCTTAGTGTTTAAGACACTTGATGACGATGCGAGGCGTTTCAACAGCTCAACGTTCGTTTATGTTTGGGATTCTATGTTCCTCGGATTGGTCGTGATCCCGGGCGTGTTCCATCGTGATTGGGAACGGCGTTCCCCATTGTTCCCGTACCCACGAACCGGAACGTCGTTCGGGGCGGGAACGTGGGCATGTTCCCGTTCCCCGGCTTCTAAGGTTTAGACTTGCATCCACCGTGAAAGAAATAATCTACCGTGTCTTTTCGGAAGACTCCAAATAAGATTGTTGCTATCCCGACCAACGACTATTACAGCGAGAGGGGCATTTTGGTAATTTCACAAGCTGCATTGGTAACCGTGTCTAGTCCTAGAATCGCGTTCTTTACCGGACGGAGGGAGTAGTCTTTTGAAGGTGCATGCTCATAGTACTAGGACTTGTGTGTGTGCTTCTATATGAGTTTTGTGTCAATACTGTCATACATTTTTAAAAAAAAAAAAAACAAACACGATATGATCACGAAGAACATGTTTTGAATGCTCACATACATTTTGTTTGGTTGTGCGGGTTATGAGTACCTCTACCACCAGGGGCTTCTCGAACATTCCACTTTGGTGTGCCTTTCTTCAAGTCTTCCGTATGGTTGGAGAAGAGTAGCAGCACATGAATTGTGTGGGCCCGGCTGCTTCCCAGAATTGCTTCGCTCACATGATTGCTGACACTTTGACAAAACCGTGATGCAACACAACAGTACTTCTTGCTGTGGTCATCCATGCGCTGAGTCTCGAGAAGTCTTGGGCTGTGTTTGGATGTAGGTATTGGAGCCCGGAATTGGGAATTGGAATTGTGTTTGTTGAATTCTCTTTGTTTGGATATGCGTAGTATTGATATCTGGAATTGGAACTCCAATACCTCGGTATTGGGCTATAACTAAAAACGGGCTCCTCCAATTCAAGGCCTCACCGCTCTGTATTGGATGGAATTG
Source organism: Hyparrhenia diplandra (assembly GCA_015847255.1). Classification (NCBI taxonomy): domain Eukaryota; kingdom Viridiplantae; phylum Streptophyta; class Magnoliopsida; order Poales; family Poaceae; genus Hyparrhenia; species Hyparrhenia diplandra. The sequence goes on along the minus strand of JADLZK010001620.1, from coordinate 20,637 downwards.
GACCTCGACGCTTCCACAGGGCTCCCGACCCGACGCGCTCGTCGGTCCCGCTCGCCACGACCGCCGCCGCTGCGCACGCCGGCGCGCCTCCCTTTGCCCGCTCGCACGCCGCCGCCGCTCCTCTTCCTCCCCCATGGCCGCCGCCGCAAAAGCTCCTCTTCCTCCCCATGGTCGCCACCGCCGCAAGCTCCTCTTCCTCCCCATGGCCGGCGGCACGGGCTCCTCTTCCTCTTCCCCATGGCCGCCGCCGCAAGCTCCTCTTCCTCCCCATGGCCGGCGGCGCAGCTCCTCTTCCTCTTCCACATCGGTGCGGGCTCCTCTTTCTCCCCGATGGCCGGCCCCGAACTCCTCTTGGCCATGGCCGCCGACCTTCACTCTCGAGCTCCTCCCCCTCCATGGCCGCCCTGGACCTTCACCCAAGCTCCTCCCCGCCATGGCCGGTGCTTGACTGCGCCCGAGCTCCTCCCGCCATGGGCGCCACCGGGCTCCTTCCAACCATGGCCGGCCTTTGGGCTCCTCCCGCCATGGGCCGCTGCCCAAGCTATGTGCGATTCCACACGTGTGTGAGAGAGGGATAGGATTCAATTCCATAGGCTTTTACATCCAAACAGAAATGAATTTGAGCTACTTCCTAGGATTCCAAAGGCCAATTCAGTGACAATCCAAACAACAGTATTAGAATTGGAACGATTTCAATACCAAGGCTGATTTGGTATTGAAGCCAATTCAATTCCACTTCCCCAATATCTACATCCAAACGGACCCTTGAAGAAATTAGCGCAACACGCATTTAATCGCTTTATTTAAATGCGTGGAGACAAGACCCATACCAAACCCTTTCGCAAAAATTCTCTCTTAAGATCGGTTTTGTCCCTATATAATTGCCTAAAATTCAAGACGTGTGGAGAGGTTGAGGTCATGTGGATTGAGACAAGTTCTTTCTAAAAAAACAGTTCAGAGGAAGTAGCTAACTAAAAGTGAACTAAAATTGGCTCCGATGCATCCTAACAGGAGAGCTAATAAGTGGCTATTTTTTAATTAAGTCTTCAACCATTGTTGGCTAACTAGCTAACCAACTTGAACTGATTTTCATCCCAACTACTAACTAGCTCTACCTCATTCGATAGACTCTATGATTGTCTAATCGATTCTAATGACATTTCAATAGGGACATTGAGGCGGAAGCTATGGCTAGGGTTAGGGTGTTATAGTGTGAGGGGTTAGGGAAAAGGTCAAGAGCCAACAAAAAGGGTGACAACATTATGAGGGTATCCTTGTACTCAAAGGTAGCTAGTGGAAGGTGGTCAGTATGAAATATAAACTACAAATGCCTTGGGAAAACCAGGTTAGAGTCTTGATGGGCTAAACTCAACAGTGAAAAAGAGAAAAAGAGGTATAACTTTGACATCTAGGAAGCTTCCCTCGGATATTTCATTAGGGCTAGTTCATTTTTTTTTTAGCATGGTTCGTTTTATTTTAGAACCAAAGGGAGGACTTAGGAGGGGAATCCCTCTAAAGCCCCTCAATCCCTTTGATTATGGAATCAAACGAGCAAGGTCTTAGAGAGGTCTCATTCAAAGAGTAAAAAAGGACTATAAATATGAACCATGGTCATTAGCATAATGTGTTTTTGTTTCGTGACCTAGGTGACACAAGACACAACATGTTCCTCACCAGATATATTCTCTGGTCATCTAGGGTTGAAAAAGGAAAACGATGAAGCAGGTGAGCGAGTGATGCCATGCGTGTTTTATTAGCTTGTTTCCTTGGAGGAAGGAGATATGCCAAGAAAAAAAAAACATTTTTGGTGTTAATAATAAAAGAAACAATGTAAACATTATTTGATTACAGTCATGTGGCTAAAATGCTGCCTTGAGAGAGGAGATAACGGTCAAGACAGCAGGTCCTTTCTGGGATCCATCGGAGCACATGAATTTTACTGAAGTTTTCCGGGATTAGATTCGCATCTAGGAAATTAAAGTATGATATATGCACTCTAACTTTGGCAGTACATTAGAGAGTAAATATGAAGAAAAGATGGAAAGGGATGTTTCATAAGAGGGCTTTGGGCTGAGGTTCTTAAAGGTGCACAGTGAGCTCGAGACTAACCGAGGAAAAAAAAAAGGAAGGGAGAATGAGGACTACCAGAAGCTCAAGCATATTTGTCCTATCAGATGAGCTCTCTATATAATATATTCCTGCTTTTCCCAACTTTTCATGAAAAGATTTCGATGCCGTGCATCGAACGTGGGACGCTTGATTTACATACGTTTTGGCAAGATTTTGATTCACCGCCCTTTCCATCTGAGAGGACGAAATTGGATGTCTCTTTCAGTCGGTCTCTTCGTGTCATCACATTATTCACCCCCACTTGCAAAGGTACCTGAGGTTAACAGCTTGAGCTTTGCTCCTTGCCACAAGTTAACATCGATCCCATGTTTCAGTTGCTTCCTTGTCCTTGGAGATGGTACATTCAGTTATGTCCTTGGAGATGGTACATTCAATTATCATCAGTGTAAGGGTTTTTCTTTTCTTTTCTTTTTTGTTGAGTAAGAGAATTGTTTATTTGATAGTTGGAATAAGCAAGGATTGTATCAAGCTTATTTACTTTGCTAAATAGTTTACTCAGAACTTGTTTGTGTTGGCAGAAAGTGTCATCCATGCATCTTAATAAACCCAAGTGAAAGGAGTGGTTGAGGACTTGAGGTAGAGTTTCAAGACCAAGCTTGGTTAGTACTTTGGTAGAGACTTTTGTTCCCTTATCAAATGAACAACAGATGTCATGGCATTATTCAAGAAAAAAGATACAGAAATTAAAGCCAAATGCAGAGGCCCCATCCTTGTATCTAAAGAGATTATATAATCTTATAAAAAGGTTGAACTAAAGCAAAAGGTGTTTTTGGTGTTTGGAAGTTTGGGTACCGTCGTACCGATGCCCCTCACCCATGACGAAAGTGCCTAGTTCCTAGTACACTGCTTTGCAAGACGACCGTACACACGAACCTCGAATGTGCAAGTTGCGCACTAGGAGTAACTTTAAACTGAACCACGCCATCTGTCTCACAAGTCGTCCAAAATCACGCTCCACTAGCCAGCAAACAATGAAACAGTACGTACTACGTACATATATGCTGGCATAAAAAGTGGCGCAAGAAAGCACACCCGATTGATTGACCATGATTTCGTGACCACAAACAGTGGACCTTTCGCAGAGCACCTAATGTTCAGAGTGTACTTTTACACAAAAGTGAAAACAGCGTCAAGCAGCTATGAACCCCGCCGGTGCATCATCAGAATTTGCAGAATGGAAGAACGCAATGTTCACCTTCAGGTAAAAGTCGTATGCGAGGATCCCAGTGATTGCAGTTCGTATTTAGGTCAGCGATTTTTACTGGAACAATTTACGGAATTCTCATAAGGAATGTTAATTGGTACACAAAGACCCAACCAGTAGTATAAAATCTATCGGATGAGCCAATATAATGGAGAACATAGTGCTGTCGCAACAGATGAACAGAATTAGAATCCGAACATGAAAAAGGAGCCAGCACAAATAGTCATCATCATGAGCACATAGAGATAGAGTGATCCCCAAGATCCATTGAACACGACTCTATATAATTAACTTTGCAAGTTAAAAACTGCACCCTGGCCTCGCAATTAGCTGCAGGAAGGTTCGAACAAATGTATCGATACCAACTAAAAGAATGGGTTGCAATCATGTCGACAACAAAACTTTGTGGACAGCGGCATCTGTGGCACCGCAAATTCAGGAATAGTTTTCCTGGCCGCCTCGACCAAAACAACAGAAAACAAAGGAATGTCGCAGTTAATGTGGTGTTCACCACAGCCCAATCATCTTCCACCAGAAGCCGCCCGCCCCAAGCCAGATGATGATGTTTACAACGGAGATAAGAAACCCATAGCCCCACCATTGAGCCAGTGGGACATACCCGGCGCCATAGAAGACAGGAGCAGAGCCAATGCCATAGTGGGTGGTGCCACCCATGAGGTTAGAGAGGAATGAAAGAACCATGGCAGCAAAGAGCGACGGGGTGCCCAGGGCACTTGCCACTGACAGGAATGCAGCGAACATTGCTCCGATGTGTGCAGCACCACTGGCAAAGAAATAGTGAGAGTAGAAGTACAGCAGCACCAAGACACCGAATGAGGCTTGCCATGACAGGCCAAGGCCTCCAACAAACTGAAACAAAAGCAATAAGGTCATTAAATGATAAATTTGCAGAAGTACTTAAAAAGAACCTACCAATCTATCTATATTGTAGATGTCAGAAAACAATAACAAAAAATCTAGTAATATCAGACCAAATATAATTTAAACTGCATCATGTAACGATTACCAAACTTAGTCTTTCAAATTTTTATTTCCTAGTTTGCATAGATACATCCATAAGCATATGAATTCAGCAGTATTAAGGTCCTGCTTGGATCCATTAGCTGCTACTAGTTAGATACCCCTCCATTCCAAATTATAAATTAAAACTTTGACTTTTTTTGGTTCATCTATTTAGTTACATATCAAAATAGATGAACCAAAAAAGTCAAAAAGACTTATAATTTGGAATGGAGGGAGTAGCTAATAGGCCACAACTAATATTAGGTGCTATTAGCTAGTTTTGTTCAACTAGTGAAATAGTGGTTAGTTTGGTATTCAGCTAACAATTAACTGACCGGTTTGGATCTAACATCCATAGCAGCTAATTATTATCACCTTGATCGAAAGAGGGCCTAAGTTCAGACATAACCAAGATAACCACTCCTATGTCAAATCTAACAGTGTCATCAAACACAAGTTACACAAGGTTCTTATAGCATGAATAACCAAGGTTCTTATAGCATGATGACTAGCCAGCCTACCTCTTCACAATTTTGGTGTTCTTCTTTCAGTGAACAGACAAACAGCACAATAAATTGCTACTTGTTTCTGGCCTAAGGTAAAGAGATGCATCCCCTTCATAACCTTTCTTTGCCCAACGTAAATTTTAATATTTTTGTGGGACCAGGTTAAAAATGAACAGTGAGAAAAGAAAACACTGCATTTCTAGGCTTTGAGATTGCTGGATCATGTTGTATTGCAGTAAAAAGCATCATCATGCCCAACATCTCTTAAAGGTAATTTAGTTCGTAAAGCACGCTAATCATGAAGACTTAACAACGAAGAGAAAATTCCTTATTTGACACTAGAAGTTGACATGGTTCGTTCTAAGGCCCTAAAAATTTCTCCCTAATACGGCACCAAGTCGACATTTCCACCCATTCCATGGTTCCTTCTAAGGGCCTAAAAATTTCTCCCTAATACAGCACTAGGTCTACTTTGACATTTCCATTCATTCCGACAATGTAACCTTCAAGTTCATGTAAGATTAGTAGGAGATGGTATAAAATGCCCCTTTCTTCAAAGCAACATGAGCCGCACAGCCCTCAGCCTTGTCGGCAGGGAAGCATGCACAGTGGATCATGTCAACAGTGGTGGCCCGAGTGGCATGGGCGGCACCGGCCCAAACGGCCAGGGCAGCTGTGCCACAAGCGTCATTGGGGTTGTAGCCTGACTGAGCCTGACTGACCAGAGAGCCCGCAGCCTGAGCGCAATGCCCAAGCAGCCTGCTCCTGATTTACCGCGCCTGAGGCTTAGAGTTCATCTTCCCCAATCCTCTCAGCGAAAAAAGCACAAATAACTTGGTTTTCTTAGGGCCTGTTTGTTTCACATATACAGCAGCAGCTATGTTGTGGGGAAGCACTGATCCCTCGCATCACGGCGTCTCATTTTCCTGTTGAAAACCCTACGCGATGCTGAAGGGCGGCCAGCAGAAGTGCATCAAACACAGGGTGTCTGGTGTGATTCTGAGCTTTTTTCAGCAACAGATGGCGGGTAAGAGAACAAACAGGGCCCAGGGCCATGTGATGGGCTCTGTTTTCTTGTTCAGGCAGAAGGTCGTCTTTGGAGTTTTAGTTTATGATGGTTTATGTGACATGTCAAGAGTCTAGAACTGAAAGGTGGGATGAAAGGATGACTCAGCGAAATGCGGGAATACAGTATAAACGTACTTATTATGAAATATAATTAAAAGTTAAAAACTTGGGCTATTTGAAAGAAGTGAACTGCTAATTAAAGTGAATGTAAACAAGCTGCACACCAGCTACTGAAAATGTGCCATGGACGATACTTTTTAACAGAAAATACAGCAGCACAGGCCCCCAGTGTTAGAGCTTCCTATATTAAAAAAAGAAGAAGAAACTGTACAGTAAAAAGGGGCCACAACTATGAACAAAGCTCCTAGAGGGAGCCTTAAGCCTGAGGACAAACTAGAGAACCAAAGAGCTAAGCAATAGAATCTATACAATACAAACAAGAAAAGCAACTCGTTTATCTTCACACGTTCTGAGAGCTTGAAGTCTAGCCTCACAAAAAGAGGACATCCAAAATTAAAAAGTAAAAGAAGGCTGGCCTCCTCACAAAACTTAATGTTTCATTCTTCAAGAAAAAGAAACAACACATTAAACACTTTTTTTTCTCACCAATAGATAGGATAAAACATGTTGAACAATATTGGGAAAGAAATAGGATGAAAATTCATGTACGATGTTAACATGTTGATAGATACTGAGAAAGAGATGCTTCATGCCTTCATACTTTCATGATAAACTTGATATGATCAGTAACTAGAGTCTAAAGTACGTGTGGTTTTTTTAAATTGCTTGTTGCCTCACATATGTTACATTACAAATCTTGGTGCTGGGACTCCAATACTGGTGTGTTAACAGCCAAAACTGATGGAAGTGTCAAGTTAAGGCATAAAAGATAGACCAGGTCAGGTGTCATAAGGGAGAAAAAAAATTGGGCTATAAAGAAAGCATGTCGAGGGCCTGAGGTGGTTCCATACCATCTGGTCCCTCTGTGATCAGAAATTCAGAAGTTTGCATGCTAATTGGATGGGATCTGTCAATCAGTGACGTTATGTCTTTGAACTCGTTGTGTTTGTAATTTCGTTGCTGTAAGTAACAATATTCAGGCTAGTCTTTGTGGGGGAAAAAAAAATAAAGCAAGCATGTCAGGTTCTATTGTCAAATAAGGATTTTTCTCACAAATAAAGGAAAAACCTTAACCTTATAAATGCCAAAAGCCAAGAATCATGAGGGATGAGAGTTGTGTGAAGAAAAGAGAGTGTACCTTCACAACAGTCTCACTGAACCAAGAGATGAACCCATATTTGTTGAGGTAGCCAGCCATTGCTATAAGTGCTGCAAACCATGTAAGCGTATCCCACGCCACAGACTCTGCCAAACACTCTTTCCATGTGACAACCCCAGTGATTAGGAGGACCCCTAGGCCAAGAATTGCTGCAGACACGGCATCCACATTCAGCATTCCTCCAAAGATCCAAAGACCGACCTGGTGGCATGCAGAGCAAGGGCATAATGTTCAGTGAAGAAAAGTGGATCCAATTCCTATTCAAGTTAGATGTGAAAAGGCAATGGAAAAAAAAAATCCTTATTCATAATAGAATCTTAACACTATAAACTACTTATGGGACAAAAAAAACTAATAATAATTTTAACCATCAGGATTCAAGGCATAATAAAGAACACTAATAGCACAAGAAAAGTTGAAAGAATGCTAAGTGTATGTATATACCGTAAGCAGCAGCGTGCCAGCCATGATTGTCTCCTCCTTGCTCATGGGTCCCATCTTGGCGAGGCGCTCCTTGGCCAGGCGTGGCGCATCTGGGCTGGCCTTGACCTCCGGCGGGTAGATGACATAGAGAATGAGCGGCACGAGGACGAGCGAGAGCAGGCCCGGCACGATGGCGGCCTTGGCCCAGAGCGTCCATCCGATCCCCTGGCCGATGGTGGCAGCCGTGAGGTTGGCCGAGAGCGGGTTAGCCGCCATGGCGGTGAGGAACATGGCCGAGGAGACGACGGAGGTCTGGAAGCACGTGAGCATGAGCCAAGCCCCGAGCTTGCGCTCGGTGCCGTCGCCGGCGCGGGAGCCGCACGCCTCGCAGAGCGACTTGACGAGCGGCAGGAAGATGCCTCCCGCGCGGGCCGAGACGGAAGGGATGGCGGGAGCGAGGAGCGCCTCGGCGAAGACGAGCGAGTAGCCGAGTCCGAGCGAGGAGGATCCGAAGGCGGCGACGAAGGCGTAGGCGACGCGGGATCCGAGCCCCGTCTTGATGAACCCCCGCGCGAAGAAGAAGGCGAGCGCGATGAGCCACGGGATCGGGTCGCCGAACGCGGAGAAGGCCGCGGCGAAGGTGAGCGTGCGCGTGAGCACGGCGGCGCCCAGGCCCAGCAGCGCCACCGCGCCGAGCGGCAGCGGCTGCGTGATGATGCCGACGATGGTGGAGAGGAAGATGGCAAGCAGCTGCCACGCGTTGCGGGGCACGCCGGCTGGGGACGGGAGGAACCAGACGAGCACGCCGATCGCGACGGAGGCGAGGAGGGGCTTGATGGCCGCGCCCTGCAGCGCCGGCTTCTTCGGCGGGGCGGCTGGGGCTGGGGCTGGAGTCGGGGCCCGGGGCTGGGGCTGGGGGTGGGTTCTGGGGCGGGAGCCGCTGCGGCGGGCGGAGGCGGAGACGGGGGTGAGGCCGCGGCGGGGAGGATGCGGATGCGGAGGGGAGGGAGTGGGAGAGGGAGATGGGCTTAGAGGAGGAGGAGGAGGAGGAGGAGCGGCGGCGGAGGGAGAAGGAGAGGGAAGGGAGGTTAGGGCGGGCGCCGACGCTGCCGAGGTGGTGGCAGGTGAGCGGCGAGGCCGCCGCGGTGGAGGACGCCATGGCGGCGGTCTGTGAGGCGAGGGGTGGTGGGACTGGGAGCGGAAGGTGGTGGGGGGAGGAGGAAGTGAGAGGGTGGGGGTTTAAGTGGATGGACGGTGGAGATGGCGTTGGGCGCCCCGAGCTTTGGTCGTATCGGAACCGGAGACTGGTCTTCGTGGACCCGGCGTTGGTACACCGGTGATCTAGTGATTCATATTTGTGCTCATGTTGCGCGAAGATTGTGTGAACTGCCAAGTTTAAATAGAGAAGAAAATTTTTCAAGTTTTAACGTCATATGCAAAGTTTGTGTTGACATCCAAAAATGTCCAGTATTATGTTTGATAATTTGGCAATGTTAAAAAGGTCATGGATGTGTTTGAGGTTGAGCGACATTGTCAAAAGAACAAAAATCGCAAGGAAGAAGACAACAAGCCGGGCGGGCTATCAGACCCCTCCAACAAGCTTGGCCGGTACCTAGGCCAACCCAGCTTAAACCTGGCTCAGCAGGGGGTCAAGCTGAGTACGGGTGCGAGCTAGCTTAGCCAGATTTACAATTGGCTAAGTCGGCCATGACTTAAGGCGGATCGGCGGAGGTGCGCCCGCCCATGAAATCACAGGCCACGACTCTATATCGATCTAGAGAATGATCTCTAGATCGTTTCGATCGTTGATGCTATGTTTTTTACTGTTTTTGTAGGTTGTTTCACTACTACGCTGTGATAGTTGGATTCCTTTAATTTTAATCGACATAGTTGTTTTTTTTTTTTTAGCAATTACTCTCTCTATCTTAAAATAAGTGTCACAAAGGTATTAGTGTGTTGGTTAAAGAATTTTAAGTTTGACTATTTTTCTAAAAAGATTAACCACATTTATAACTTTAAATAAGTTTATTAAAATAGATTCAACGATCTATCTAGCAATATTAGTTATGCACTACAATATTATTTTTTGTTATATATATTTTGTCAAAGTTTAAAAATGTTCGGCTCTTCGAAAGCGAGAACGGTAACTATTAGAGCCAGTTTTGGATCAAACTAGGCCTTAAATTTTGAAGACAGGTACATAGATATATACGAAGCAACCTCTGGGTACAGTACACCAAAGTTGCAAAAAGCATAGGAATTGCGGCCAAATGAGCTTGTTACGTAGTACTTATTCTAAATTTTGGAAGTCTTCAACCATTTGTGACAATGTCAGCATTGAAGTGGAGTTGAAAACAACTTCAAATTGGGAAATGAAATCACAACCACATCGTTTTCAAGTCCCCTCGACATGGAAGGAATGACAGGGTTTTACGACATACACAATGTCTCCAAGGGATCCAACTATCGCAATCAGGTTTAATTTATGTATTGCATGCCCCTTTCTTCTAATATATATTAGCGAAACAAAAACATTGTTACGCAGTCGATGTGAGCTGCGGCCAGTGACGCAAATAAGAGGGCGTGATTGCATCACAAGTTAAGTGCACGATGGATTAAAAAAAAAGTGTATGATGTTTGAGGGCGCGCGTGATTTACAAATAATGAAACAGTACAACATGAACAAATAATATCCAAATAATTCCAAATAGAGCACCAACATATAGATAACTTTTTAAAAATTTTACTAGTTTATTTTTTATGAAATTTTTTACAATAATTGAGGAAAAATTCGATGGCTCAAATTGACCGAGAGCGATCGATCCGACGACAACTAAGGTAGGAGGAAACGAGAGGAAATGGGGCGGAGGAAATGGGAGGAAAATGATGTGTCTATTCACAATACAAATTAGTTGTGAAGTTTTTTTTAGATTAAACCATTTTTTTATTTTAGAAACTAGAAAACCATATTTGAACCAGCTAAAGGACCAATGAAGTGTCCGATTTTATTAGTACTTTCGTAATTTACATTAAAATCAAATTGTCGTGTAAGGTGGCTTGGTGGCTGGGGAAATCTAATGTGACAACAAATGAAATGAGGAAAGAGAAGAAGGTAGAGCTATAATAAACTCAAAATCCAAGGCACACAAGAGATTACGAAAACATGCATTCGAGTAAAAACTAAGCTCAGTCTCAGTGGAGGATTTCAATTTGTTTGTTTCCAAAACTGTAATGTCATATTGAATAAAAAGAAACTTGGATGAAACACTCTTTCTCAATGCAAAGTTTCATTATAATTTTATAGATATTTAATTTTATGACTCGAAGTCATTGGTAATTGTGCCAAGAGAGTGTCATCTAGATGACACTTTCGTTTATTCTCTTTTTCTTGAATACACTTTGTCATGTCATAAAAATACATACATGACAACTTATTTAATGAAAATGAAACTCTCAACTGAAACAAGTCTAAGTAACCAAAGATCATCAATTAAGGTTCTTACATTTTCCTATTGGTGAGCGCATTCCAGCGACTTATATCACCTAGCTTCGCCGAGCCGCCCCCACCGGCGACTGGGCGACGCGCTCCGCCTGAAGGCACCCCTTCTCCCGGCCTTCCTCGCCGCGCCCGCCCCGGGTATGGGCAGCCCTGGGGCATGACCCCAAAAACCGAAACCGCCCGCGCCTCCACCCCCAATCCCCCGCCCTCCCCCTGGGCCCTCAACCCTAATGGCGAGCTTGGCGACTAGCGGCGCCGCGCCGGCTCGATCCGCCCCCAGGCCGGGCGCCTCTGCCGCGGTGGCGCAGCCCCTTCCTCCTCCCTTCTTATTCCTTCCGTCGCCGGCGCCGGCAGCGGCCATGGCGGGCTATGCCCGACGTCCGGAGGGGCTCGGGGTTGGGAGGATTCGGGCCCTCACCCATGGATCGGCGCCGGTTGGCCTCTCCCCAACCCCGAAGCGGCGGCCGCGCTGGGGCCATGCTCGTCCCGCCCGGGCGGGCGACCGGGCCGGACGGGCTCTTGGGCCCTCGGATCCGTGCCCGCCGCCCGATCGCTCCCCCGCTCCACGCCGCGCGTCCGACTTGGGCCTCGGGCATTGCGGCGCCGCGACCCGCCCTTCAACACTGGAAGGGCTTCGCCGCGGGCTTGAGGTTCGCTGCCTCGCACCGCTGGTGGTGAGCGCCGGCCTTGGTCGTTTCGCCATCGATGCCGCAGGCGTGGCGACGACGCGCCCGGCCCTTGGTGACTTCGATGCATGGAGCTCGGCGAAGCTCACCGACGCGGGTTCGCAAGGACGCATGGCGACGCTTCAAGGCCGCACCCTTCTTGAAGGCGCCGCTTCTTCGAAGTTCGATGCTCTTATCATCGGCCACCGAGTCCTTCTTGGCCGCTGTTACTCCTCTTCGGTGGCTTCGGGTCGTTCTTCCTTGCTGATCCTATTTGTGCTTGATATTCCTCCTCACTTGGGTTGTCTAGCTAGTGGATGTTGCAGCCTTTGTCTTGGTCGTTCGGGCAGATGCTTTGCGGCCGAGGTGCTCCTCGGTTCCGGTGGATGCTTTGCCACCAAGTTCTTGATTACGGCGGATGCTTCGCCGAGGTTATCTTCTACAAGCTTGCGTTTCGATTGTCGCGCTTCGCTACCGAGGTCGCGATTGTTTCCGGCGGATGCTTTGCCGCCATTGTCTTCGTTAGCTCTCTTTCGCCGCTAGCTACCTAGGTGTTGAGTTCTAGTTGTAATAGGATCAATTGTCCGGGGTTGTTAGGCGGAGTCCACCCACCCAACCCCTTATCCAACCCCGTTTCTTGCTATTTGTGCGTGCCCATGTGTTTTCGTGAGTAATGCTGTGGATTACTTGCGAATCATTTATAACCTCCAACATCTCTTAATGCGATGCGTGCCAATGGTACGGTTTCAAAAAAAAAAATCCTATTGGTTTGGATGAAAAGGTCTCTTTAAATATCAGCATTACATATTTTGCATTAACATGATTGTTTCTTAGCATGTGTTTTTTTTTTTTTTGTGCAATCTCTCACCTCTAGGCCTTGTTTGTTTCCATCCATTTGGATCGCGAGAAGCAGTTTTATTTTAGGTGATGAAGAGGAATAAGCATACAAATTTGCATTGTGTAATGTATATAGAGAGTTTATATAGGCGTCGTCACTCGTTACGATTGGTCATAGATTTTAAAGGCCGATATAACAAACAAGCAGCAGCCTCTATGTGTACATACAAATATACAATACAGATCAAAAGCACGAAGGTTTATGAATCCAACTTGAGTTTGTTACTTTACTTGTTCCAAGTTTAAAATATGCTCAAGTTTAGCTTCTTTTTAACCATATATATCTGATGTTATTAAAGTGGAAGCGGGTAGGAAACAACAACCTCCATCCAATTAGAAAAAATAAAATCGCATTATGCATCTTTCCAGTCTACCTCGACATGGAAAGAATAACAATATTTTATCACTTTCGACTTACACAATGTTGGAGAACACCTGAGTACAACTGTCGCAATCAAGGTCCACTATACGCCGTTTTGTTACTTGGCATCATTTTGAAGATATAGTCCCTCTGTCCTAAATAATTATCGCTATGGTATTTATTCCGCTTAATTTTTCTTAATTTTGACTAAGAATATTAATAATATTTTTATCTTTAAACAAGTTTATTAAAAATAGATTATTATATGTTGAGTCAAAGTTGAAAAGTTTGACTTTTTGAAAAACGAGAATTATTTTTAGGACATAGTATATACCATCAATACGCATCACCCAAAAAAGAAGCATGCATATGCCCCTTTCTTTGTTATTAGAAAAAAGAATGAAGCATTGTTACTATGGCAATGGAACCAATAGATAAAAAGATTGGAAAAAGAAGTGCACCTAGGGATGCCCCTCATGAAATGTAATGTAAACCGGTCAAGAGTGAACACACCAAAGTAGAACGTAGCACATTGCAATGCGCAGCTGATGGTCTGAACGATCGAGAGAATCAACAAACCTAGTCAATGAGCGTCACCGAGGACAGAACAACTTCCATATGATATACTACTACTGACGGAAAGGTGGAGAGTGGAGAGAGAGAGAGAAGGGGCAGGGCAAGCCTATACACCGTGCTCACGCAGGCCTGCAGCACCCGTGCCTTGGCGTTGCTGTGTGGGCTGGCCGGTGGCTGGGAGCCGCGACGCCGGTGCGTGGACCTCGCGTGATTGCGGCCAGATCTCGCCGCCGGGCCCGGGACCGGGAGTGGATTTGCCTAGGCGCCCTGGCCTTCCGTTCCTTGCCTGGCTCGGATTGGTTCGTTCCAAAAAGTCCCCATCTGATGGATACCTGTATACATTGGTACAAACAAATCACAACGGTATAGACAACGCCCTTCGTTTTCCTTTTCCTTGGCCACCACTCGCTCGCTGCCACACAGAGACAGCGCCACGACGACGGCGACTTTGGAAGAAGAAGGAGCAGCAGCGGCGGTGTTGGAAAAGCCAAGTACAAGTCACACGGGGAGGGACCTCACCTCGCATATATATATATAAATCGGTGGGCACGGGGTTACTTTTTCGGTGCCGGATTCTTCACAGAAGCATATCACGTTACACTTTTTACTCACTGGATGGATGGAAACTTGTTTGGGTTTTTTTTTTTAAAAAGTATAGGTGTGCATGTGCGAACAAACGTCTAAAAAGAATGCATACACAAGAGAATGAGTACACGAATTTATTAGGCCATGCCCAACACACCACGCTGGATATGTTGTCCCCAAGTTTAAAGTCGGCATCGACTATCCATAGAATCTCAAGGGGTGGTTTCGCATGGTGTCATAGACATGATGAAGACGTGTGATACGAAAGTATTGGGCTGCACAAGTTTTAGTAGATCTGAAGCAAAGTTTTAGAAGAAGTTTGGAGTTTAGTTCTTCTAACTTTCTTTGTTAGCTTTAGTTTTGGGCTGCTTTGTTGTTCGATGTTAAGTTGAGTCTAAGAATTCATGTGTATATCCATTTTTTTGGATATAGAGGCGGATTAATGAATCCAATTTCTAAAAAATAACATCAAACAGTTGGTGTATAAATATGAACTTCGGATTTAGACACGATTTATATTCAAGTTGTGGACAAAAAATAAATCTACACCTTTTTAGTTCATGGATTTTCATTGAGGCCATTTCTTAATTATTATACCTAAACAATTCATACAATGTCAAGGTATCAAGATGGTTTTTAAACAAAAATATTGCAGAAGTACAAAATTGTATATCTTATTAGGTATCATAACGATCTCAATTGAAGAAGGCATAAACTACATTGCTGTATATCTCTCTTTTTTTATCTATAATTCTTTTAAAAAGAACTGGTAGAAAAAAAAACCCTCCACAATTAATATGGCGGTGACATATTCCGCAGATCCCAGCAGTACGTAAGTATAATCCCAGCAGTCCATCAGTCGCGGCCCAAGTTCCTGCTCATGAAGGCCCGTTCGCAGCTTAAGGCAGCGAAGGCCCACCTCTAGCTAGCAAATGTTCAACATCGAGCTAGGCAAAGGAAAGTAGCTGTTGCCGTCTCATTTTTTCTCTTTATTAATTAATAAATAAACTCTATAAAACCAATCTTATCTCCTGGACTCTCAAAAATTTTCACATTACCTCCTGCCTTAATCAAATGGTTTTATCTTTTTATGAACGAAGATTTAGTAAATACTCCCTCCATTTCAAATTATAAGTCACTTTTGACTTTCTAGGTTCATTACGTATATAACTAAATGGATGAACCTAGAAAGTCAAAGTGACTTATAATTTGAGATGGAGGGAGCATTTCATAAGTTTTTCAAACCATAGGAAATGTCTATACACTTTTTAAAAATTCTTAAACTTTTGTTGGAGATAGATTGAATATGATGTAAAATCCAAATAAAATATTTTGAGATAGCAAAAATATATCTAGTTGCTAGATTTCTCTCTAGGAGAATGGAAAAATATTTAAAATATATAGAAATTCCAAAACATTCCAAAGCAGATTTCCTCCAAGAACACGCTGGATGTATGTTTTAATTTCAATTAAATTTAAGCTCATCAGCTTCCATTGAACTTATGAAGGGCGGTCATTTAGATCCACAAACTCTAAAAATAAAATTTATAGTTCATTTATGTTGATTTTCGGTTCACCATATATCGCTACCACTTAGGCAACAGTACCTTGCTTATGTGACAATCAAATGTTGTAGTTTTTTTTTTTCAGTATTTCCTTCTATTTCCTCCTCTTCTTCTTCCATGTTTGCACAAGTTGTGCCGGGCCTTCTCTCTCATAGGAGCATGTCATAGTCTGGACGGACTCCGGCGGCTTGTCTTGATGGGCGTAGGGTGGCGTGAGGGTAGAGACGCGGGGCGATAGTGTGGCGGCATCGTGGCGTGCGGCGAGGCGGCGCTTGGCGGCGGCGTGCGGGCAGGGCGTAGGGGCCGCGCTAGGGTTAGGGGAGCGCGAAGAAGCCCGAAGACCGAAGTTGTTGGTGTGTTAGCCCTTTAATTTTCTGATTAAGATTCAACATAGCACGCCTCCTTATATTTATAGTCCTGGCTGGATTGTCGGCCTTCCTAGGCCCATTATTTGACTGTGACATCTCCCCCTTTTTCCGTAGTACCCAGCGTCCACGCGTTGCGGTTATTCGGATAATCGCATTGATGGGAAGGTTGAAACAACATGTCCTGGTAGATGGTGGCATGATCCACTTTAGTGTTCCAGCGCGTGGAGATTGGAGGTTGTCGAGGTGGTGGCCATGGTCGTCGAAGGAGTTGATTGCCATGATGGACGTAGCTTGTCGTTGAAGAGCGGTCGCGTGACGTCCTCCAGGAAGTAATGAGGACGCTCTTCCATGAGAAAGATGCTTGCCAGTAAGGCTTGCACTGATAGCGAGGATGTCAGGGGGTGAAAGGCAACTGTAAGAGTTTGTGGAGGGATCCCACTTGGTTAGAGAACATCCCGTAACATAGTTGATATTGTTGTGGCGTAGTAGCGCGGGTTGTCGCCAATGATGTCCTTGAAAAGCGCCTCGCCCAGCTTCTCCCCGCCTATAGCTTAATGGTTCCGCGATGCTATGTGGCTCGTGGTCCGTCTACAGAGAGGCGAGGTTGAAATGAGAGCCTCCGGGCTAGTGAGGCAAAGACGAGATAGGAGATGTCCGCCCGTTTCTCCTTGTCATTGTACTTGCCGGAAGTTATTGGAGTGGTCGCCGAGGAAGAAGATCGACACCGATGGCGAGAAGCTATCGCGTTAGCTCCTCCATCAGCCACGATGCTCGCCGGGAATCGACCTATGCGTTAGTGGCGAGGACACGCCGGTAGGGTGGATGTCAAATGCCTTGAGCAAAGATCCCGCTTGGTGCTTCGCCTGAGCTCGATGTTGTCGGTGTTGTTGTAGAGCTCTTTGGCCGCTCGACGAGTGAGGCAAATCTTTTAGAGGGCTTCCAGGTAGCGACGAGGTAGTAGGGTCGGTGTGGATAGCAAGTATCTCATGTCGTCACCGGTGGAGCTCACAAGTCGGAGCTCATTGAAAGACCTCGAGGGAGACTCCGGGGCGTTGAACCTGTAGGGGTAAGGTGGATTGCCATGGTCAACGGCCGCGCCTCCGGTTGCACCACATCCAAGGTCTTGTTTTGAAGCCCGTTGGTGAACTTGAGAGCGGAGTCGTATTGGGCGTTGATGTCATCGAGGGTCGAAGGGGCTAGCCGGTTTGGCCTTCTGCCCTTACCCGCCATAGCCAAGTTGTCCATAGTGTTGTGTTCGTTTGGTTGTTGTCAAGCCATGTGACGAACATGGCGACGGGGCATCGAGGAGACGAGCGAGGTGGATCGATTTGTCCCTCGTGGCCGGGTGTCTCCTACTACACAAAGGGCCCATAGCATGTCACAAAAAGCAGATGTAGTCGCCTGCTGCATCGACGATGCGTGTTGGCTTGAGATCGCCGGTAGTGTCGCCATCGATGGGCGGCTCGGCCGCAAGTGAGACATCGTGTGGAGGTATCCTAGGACTCCGGTGGTGCCTTCATCGGGTCATGCAGAGGAACCGAGAGAAGTACCGCTCTGTTAGTGAATAGCGGCGTACCTTATGTATTTGTTAGGCCCGATGTTCCATTGTTGTAGTGTTGATGGGGGGTGCCTTCTACGCTAGGATTGGTGCCATCTGTAGGAGCTCGCGCCGATCACACCGTGGAAGACTGTTGCTCGGAGTGGGGGTGCCCATGATGCACTTGCCTGTCAAAGCTGCTATAGGATCCGAAGCTCACTTTGCCAACATTCTCGCGCCATCGTGGATGTCCGAGGGATGTCCAAGAGGTGTAGTAGATTGATCTCATCGCCGGAGTTCTGTTGACGATCATGTCGGTGGTGGCGCCCTCGGGGTGTCGTGGTGGTTGACATCGGTGAGGACATCGGGCGACATCATTGTAGCATTGATGGTAAGGGTAATGGCTCCTTGATGGTAGAGATGGACTTGCCTTGTTATTGTGGAGCGTATCTTTGGCCTTATCTGCTAGGATGTTGGCGCCATTGATGTTCTGGACGTCGGGGTTAAGGTCAGCTATGTCAATGTCGATGTTAGGTGACGTCGTTGTGTTGCTCATGGTGGTATTGGTGTTGGCTACCCTGGTGTTCCTAGTGTCAAGGATGAATTTGGTAAGGGGACTTATCTGCGCCATTGAGTAGCCGTGCAAGACGTTGTCCTAGTTGGGTTTTGTCGAGTAGCTATTGATATTTCTTACACGATCCAAATTAGGAAGGCAAAAGAAATATATAAGGTATCTATCTAATCATGTTAGCTTGGATGTGGAATTAATCTCACGATCCAACAAAGGCGAGAATTAGGCGGTGTTAGTTGTAGGGTGTAATCTCGATTATCATTATCCATAGTGAGTTAATCTCACTAAGGATATGTACTCAAGGTATACCACTCATTTCTAGGCATTACCCACACACTAGTCTACGTCACCCCAGCAATAACGCTCTAAGAAATGCGGGTACGGTATTCTTGATAGGCCTTGATAAAAGAATGAACATGATATCTGCAAAGCGCCGCACGAGATAGAAATACCATCGTAGCACTTCACCGGGAGTAATCCGGGTATTGTATTTATATTTTATCACGAGGGGAAGGGAAGTCTATGGAAAGTAGAGAGAGGGGTGTCTAATGATTTATTCTATGATTTACTTGAGATCCACTTGCGATTTGTATAATGCGAGTAGCCATATGCATCTAACAATACTCATAACAGATAAGTCATAAGATAAAGATAAATAATAAATGATAACTACCCAAGTCTAAGATCATCGTATGCCACTAGTATCATATGAGCTATTAACATGATATAGAAAGAATAGAAAGAATATTCCTAAGTTACTCCTAATCATATGCCAATGAATACTATAATTAGTGCAAATACATCTAGCTATTATGGCAAGGTTGCAATACATCTACACATGGTAAGCATTACCAATGACAACCAAGGACGAAACTTGATCATCACCGTAATTATGGCTCAACTTGGCCTATCATTCTAGAGTGGACTCCAAAGGACTCAACAGGACTGTCACTCCGCGATCTACCACACGTCCCGAATGTAGGGTGCAATCCGAGATAAACGTTGTATAAACACCACGTTTACACATTGCTTATCACCCACATAGTGATCATCTAAGTGGATGCTACATGATTCCATGCATAAGATATAAGACAAACTCACTAATCTAGATATATAACTATAGCATGCATGGATACATATCAATAAGAATATAATCATTATATAGATCAAAGTCATATCAATTGTATTCCAACAATAATACTTACGTATTGGATACAAGAGAGAAGCCACGAGAACATCAAGCTCCCGCTACTTCTTGACTATTAGGAATCCAAGATGAACTTGACTCCCTCTAGAACTAGCTAGGTAGCTAACTACTTCTAATATGATGAACTAGGGCTTAGATCTAGACTTGGTTGGACTTGATGTGAGTTGAGAATGAAGTAGAATGAATTGATAATGAGTTAGGGTTTAGCCACAGGGTCACCCGGTCTTCTTATATAGCCCTTGGCGATGAACGGGGACCCTTGGATCAACCGACCTCCAATAACGGTGTAGATACAACCTCAAGGTCGGGTGGTAAACCCGACATAGAAGTCTGAGGCCGATAGATGGGACCCACTTGGCGGTCATTTTGTAGATCATCTGGCGGCGCCGAGGGCAAGATCACAATGTGATCTCCCTCCTCCCGGTGTCTTATGGTATCTTCTAGAGTGTTTTAGTCCACATTTTGGGTTGAGTTACTTCACGGTTAAGTCTTGTCATCGTATGGGATGTAAACTCTTGAGTTTCTCACCGTTCTTCTCTACTTTTATCCGTTCGAGTCCCCTTGAAGTCATGAAATACCAAAACTTCGTGGAAATATGTTAGTTAGACCCCTAGGCTTATGTTGATATTCATGTTAAGCCCTTATTTCATGTTTAATTGACTAATAATATTACGCTTATAACATAAGGTGTCAACAGTAGCTGGTGGGTGTCGGTTGTAGTCTCCTGATCTGATCTGATTTGGACTGCAACAATGGGGGCGTCCTTGGGGTGGACGAGCCCGTTGCTTGCAGCGTTGGCGATCGTGAAGGGGATGACATCGGCGGTGTCCCCGGTAGCACCAATGTCATCGGTGGTGCCCGTGGGAGCACCGTTGTGCGCCGATGGCACCCATGGTAGGGGCGTCCCTCAAGGAGGTCGTTGAGCACGTTGGTGGCCTTCATGTGGGCGAGATGGCCTAAGAGGATGACGCCTTTGGGATGGGTAGGATGGAGCCATACTTTACCTTAACGTGGTTGGAGATTGCGGTGTTGTTGAAGATCCGTAGTTTGGTTTTGGATAATTAGTGACACCTAAGGACTAATCTCTCTAGATGCTAAGTGTTTGACTAGATTGGAGATTGGTCATGTCAAGTTGGGAGCATGGTGATCATGGAGGAAGGATCAAGGTGATCC